>JADRCC010524704.1:0-19359 GCA_019843855.1 Hylomyscus alleni
CATTGATTAAAATATAATAAGTCAGCGTCACCAAGAAAAAAATGCACATTCATTCTTCTTCAATATTCAATTTTGCTGAGGCTACATTGCATGCTGTGACTGGTTCTGCCTACACAGATGATTTCAACCTCAAAATTGATTTTCGTTGCATCATCCAGAGGTTCTGATGTGCCACACTCACTCAAAACCAGTCAAGAATCTCTTCTCAGCCTAAGATCCAATGTAGCTATCCATTTTTCCAAATCAAAGACAGTATGATGTTAAAACAACCAAAACACATATAACTCCTGACAGAGAACATTTTGGTTATCCTCTGTCTTGTTCCAAATCTCCCATATTGAATACTAATTCCAGTAATAAAAATAAGTGTATCCCCTACTAAGCAGCACTTATTGAAGGTTTACCTAGTGTGAAGATCCAAGCAACAAAAGAGACAAAATGCGTACATAATAAAGAGTCAAACAAGTAAGATGGTTTCAGCAACTGTAACTATTAATATTATTAAAAATCAATAGTTGTTTTAGGAAGCAGTGTGTTCATACAATGTTTCTCTGAGATGGGTGGTCTCTGTAAAGCTGTTATTTGGGCTTGGTAAAGGATAAGAAAAAAAGAGTTATGACACTATTGGGATGGACACCATCTAAACATAGAAATAGCAGGTGCAGATTATTTAAAGTAAGTGTACCTGATGTATAAGTAAATATACAGAGAAGAGAGCCAGATAGTTTAAGCTCAGTGAGGACAAATGGTGCAGGAAATAGACATGTAGCCAACCTCATGGAATGCCTGTTAGTCAGGAAATAAGCTTAGGATCACTGTAAAGTGACATATACTCAGTTTTGGAAAATCAGTTTTGGAAATCATCTGTGTATACCCTTAAGATCTAGTGCCACAAAGGTAGACAGTGTGGTTTTCTGTCACACATAGCTATTCTGTCCCAACGGCCTTATTTGTATATGGCACATTTACCATTGTTAGTTCCTTTCCTCCTTGTATTTGTAGAAGAAAGCTATACTGGCTTGGTCAATATTCATTTGTCATCAAAATCTGTCTCTGGGCCAGGCAAATGCCTTGTTAACAGCTAAACTCTGCACTGCACTTGGTTTCTCCTCACTTCCTTCCCTGGTTGCACTGCGATCTCTTTCAGACTGTAACACGTAAAGGGAGCACCGTAAGTTACAACTTGAATGGACTGAGAGGTCATTATAACAGTTGTGCTCCCTGAGCGCTTCTCACATAGAACCAGAATTCTGATAACAGCTGCCAGTGATGATGTATGAGTATGGGGCAATGACAACCTTCATTGCAAGGCTAGATCCAGGTTAATGGAAATCTGAAATTAGTTAAAATGTTATCAGTAAGGATGACCAAAGTATATTTTCAAAGGATTCTACTAAACACTGGAATAGCTAACTGAAATACTTATGGAGTTAAATAATTTAATGGATTTTATGTATAAAAGTAATATCAATTGAAGCTAAATGTGACTGTCCATGCATAATAAATAGGCAAATACTGCAAATTATTATTAATCTCTGTGAAGATTAATATTAATTATTATTAATCTTCTGTGAAGACATGGTTCTAATATGTAATTTTTAATGTAGAAATCATTACTAATAACATTGATTATATATTTTAAATACTACATATTAAAAGCTATCAAAATTGGTGTTAGACTTTTTTATTTAGTTTATTTTGATTTCAATGAAGGAAGAAGAATCCATTGCATGGTTTTCAGTTTAGCTATATCAAACATTTGTCTTCCTTGATAAATACTTGCATAGCCATGAAAAGTGGATATTATAACATTGATGCTTTTGTTATAGTTCTGAATCTCTCCCCCATTTTTTATACCATGTCTCAAGGTTCCCTTTTTTCATAGAAGCTAAATGGCCACGGCGTTATTTCAAAGATTTCCATCACAAATCTCAGTCATCAAACAAGGAGTCGCTCAGTGCTGTGTTCCCATTTACTTCTCCATATATTCAGATATCTAATACTAATTCATCTTCTGGAAAGCATTTCCATCCCTGATCTCAAAGACACGTAGAAAGTTGTTCAAAGTGTGCCTATGTCATGAGTTCCTATGAAAGACTGATTTTTCCATGACTGCAGCTCTTCTTTAACATGATCTCATATAGAAGAAAATTAATCTGTGTTAGACTTCACTGGGGTTACATTAAGATGACAGGTGGATAAAATGGGAAAAGGTGAGTTCTGAGCCACTGTACCACAAAAGCCTTCACTGGATAGCTTCTGGATTCACATCAGATTTCATGTCAACATATTACTAATCCATGTTGAACTTGGGCTACTCAGGTTGCCTGTGTTTCTTAGAAGTGAAGAAATCTTAATTCTTTTTATCTTTTATGTCATGTGCTAATGGTTCCTTTTATTTAAATTACATCTTATTGCTTTCTAGAATAAATTTCAATAGGCTTATATTCCTATATTTTGGCAAGCCTCTATTTATTTATAAGTGTCCAGTATACTGTGTATGTAATTTCCTTAAGGGGACTTTAAAATGTATTTCAGGTATTAAGTGTTTAAATTTTTTTTGTACATTTTGAATGATGCCTGTGAATGAGCACATGGCAGAAACTAAGAACATCCAACTTTTTCAGTGCTGTGAATCAACCCCAAAGTCTTGAGTTAAGTAAACAAGCATTTTAACAATGAGCTTTATCAGAAATATCCTAGAAATCTAAATTACACAAGAAATTATGCTTCCTTAGAGGGGCTTTCTTACTATAAATTTATCAGGACAGGAATCCATGTGTCAATTTAACTGCAAATGTCTTCTGAAAAATTATACTGTACTAGTTTGATAATAATAACTTATTTTTTAATTAAGATCCAATTGGTACTTTTACTAAATTATTTCTTGAGTAGTTTACTTATACAAGTCTCAGCTGCTAACTCAAATTAGTTTTATTTAGCAGACTTGAGATATCACAGTTACCCATTACATGATCCCAAGCTGTCAGTGTTCATTGAGATTCGGTCAAACTGTAATTTTTAAAGTCCACTAGAGACACAGACAATAACTCCGTATGGTAGCTACAAATCTCTAAATCTGCCCATCATCTGCTATGTAAGTGCAGGATGGCAAAAGGATGTACAATTTACTGTGAGTATCATCTTGTGTGACCCTGGCTTTGGATCATTTCTTTTTTGGAGTAGGTTATTCTTTCTACACCGTAGAAACTATACTTATGTAGATCACATTTGGTAAAAAAAAAATTCTGGAAGAAAATTGAAACTTGGTTTTAAAATTAGTTTCTTATTCTCATTACCAAGTCAAGTACAGATTTTAGTTCTATCACAGCTAAAATTCAGCAGCCTACTCATGTGTAGAATACAAAGCAGAGGGCAGCTAAGTACCAGCAAATCCAGAGTTATCTAAAACTGACATTGTTGCATTTAAATGATAGCATAAGAGTCTGGAAATATTGCTTAACAAACAGAATAAGCTAAGTAAACCTTTTACAACTATTTCTTTTACATTTTCTATATATATATATAGCTTCTCTGTTGTCTATTTCCACTTATATTTCATTGATTTTTGAGTTCATATACATTGTATTATGATATTTTATACTGTCATATCCTGTGGTTCTAACTAGCTGGTGAACTCTCTCCTTCACAAATACAAGTCCTATTATTACAATCTTATTTATATGTAACCTCCTCAAAAGAAAGCATGAATTATCTGATTATTTGGTTTAGTTCCATCTTTCAGATGGAACTTTCAGATATTTTTTTCTTCAACAAACAAGCAGTTTTTGAAGTGTCACTAATTTCCCCTTGGATAACAATGTTATTTTATGTTTTCTTATTGCTCATATAAATCTTTGTTTTCATTAGAATGGTTTGAATTCAAGTTATCTATCATTTCTACATAGTTAGACACATGTTGTACTGTGTATATTATTGACTGATTATTTGGAACTTGTTCAGATTTTATATAGCTAATGAATTATTTTATTTATGGTACTAAATTTCTGGTAAAAAAAAATAACACACAGTGACACAGAATAACTTGCCTGAAACTTAGTTTGAACAACATATTCATATTATTATATAAATGCAAATAATGTATATATGAAGTAGGTGCCACCATCTAATAATCCTGCACTATTTCTAGGCTGTTAACACACCACGGTTTTCTGTGTGCTATAAGGAGGTTTTTATTAGATCATCTAGTTCATTTAATGACCTTTAATTATAACCATACCACTTTCCTAAAATAAGCATAGGTTTGCTGCACTTAGGGAACATGGTTTTTGCAGCAGCAAATGCTTTAAGGACTATACCCTAGTCCATAGCATTTATTGTCTCATTGTCAATGCATCTCTTAAGTTTTGCTTTTTTTTTTTTCGTAATCTCATGTGACCAATGAAAAGCTAAGGAACTAATCTGGTGAGTAAGACCAATTATTAAAATGTTTCTGTTGGGTAGTTATTGTCTCATCTTACAGATTATACTTCACAGTGCTGCAAATCCTGCACAAGAATTTGGAGGCTCAGATGTGTTAACTGTATCCTTCTTGAGAATCTGTTGCTAGTCTCTGAGAGTCAAAGCATCCGAGCAGACACTAGAACTTATGAAAAGATACTGTGCAACATGTCCGTATTTTGTCAGGTAGTTGGCAGGCTGATAAATAGCAAAAGAAATTGTATGATAACATGGCCAATGTGATGCTCTTAACAAGTACCTCGCATGGGACAATGAATTTTCTCTCAAGTAAAAGAGACAGTGTGCTGGTGACTTACCTGGTTTCTGTCATGGGAAGGCATAAATTCCTCTACCTCCATAGTAGTGTGGCATAATAAAGTCCAAATCCCTATCATCTCATGCCTTGGCTAACGCAAAAACTTTTATGCCTCCTGTGTTTCCTAACTTCTACAGCATGCTTCACTTTCTACAAAAGGGTTAATGCCATTAAGTATCACATTCATTATTATCACTTATCTTAAAAAATAACAGTAAAGGGAAGGGCTGATTCCAAGACTCTTGACACACTGTTGAAAACAAAGCTATACTATACAATAAATATATCATCAATCATTCTAGCTTTTTAAATTATCTATTAAACACTCCACAGAATACTTGACTATCACTTAGACATCCCTCCATGTTTCTCACAAGGATGGATCTTGTACCATCTGTCTCACAGCACTGCTTCTTTCACCTCAATTACTTTTTCATTATTACTCAGGTTTTAAATCTACAGTGATTACTGCAGTCATAGGAGGTAGAGGGAGGGAGGGTCCTGGATGGGAAGAGAGGAGAGAAGTCCAGAGGGCCAGAAGAATAAATAGAAATATGTAACAGTGGAAGGCGCAAAACAAGGGGACCCACAAGAAAGTCCCAGACACAAGGGATGCTAGAGGCTCCCAGGACCCAATGGGGATGAAACTAGCCAAAATACCCAAAAGTAGGAGATAGAACCTGAAAAGACTACCTCCAATAGATAGACATGGCCCCCAGTGGAGGGATGTGACCACCCAGCTATCTGAAAATTTTTAACCCAGAATTGTTCCTATCTAAGGGAAACGCAGAGACAAAAAAAAAGTGGAGCAGAAACTGAAAGAAAGGCCATCCAAAGACTGTCTCACCTTGGGATCCATCCCACCCACAGACTCCAAACCCTGACACTATTGCTGATGCCAAGAAGTGCTTGCAGACAGGAGCCTAGTGTGGTGTCCTCTGAGAGGCTTTGTCAGCACCTCACTAAGACAGATGCAGAAACAGCCAACTACTGGACTGAGCCAGGGACCCCAAAGGAAGAATTAGGAGAAGAACTGAAGGAGCTAAAGGGGATTGCAACCCCATGGAAAGATAGCAAAATCAAATAATAAAAACCTTCAGAGCTCCCAGGGACTAAACCACCAACCAAAGTGTATACATGGGTGGGTCCATGGCTTCCTTTACATATGTAGCAGAGGATTGCCTTATCTGGCATAAATGGGAGGGAAGGAGGTTCTTGGTCCTGTGGAAGCTTGTTGCCCCAGTGAAGGAGGATGCTAGAGGGGTAAGGTGGAAGTGGGTGGGTGCATAGGGAAGTACTCTCTTAGATGCAAAGGGGAGGGGGATGTGATGGGAGGTTTGGGGAGGAAAGACTGGGAAGGGGGACAACATTTGACACATAAGTAAATAAAATTATCAATAAAAATTACTAAGAAGGCAAAAAAGGTTAGTTTTTCAGGTTTCTAAACTTTTTTTAAGCCTACAGCACCCCGTATTCCCAAGAGGTCTCCCATCCAAGAACTAACCAGGCCTGACCCTGCTTAGTTTCCGAGATCAGATGAGATCTGGAGGTTTCTAAACTTTTATGGAACAGATTATGTAACTGGAACACAGAAATGTGTAGTTATATATGCTGGCTATAGGTCAACTTTTTTTTCTTTCTTTTAGGTATTTTGTTTTTACATTTCAAATGTTATCCCCTTTCCCAGTCAACTTAATATAAGCTAAATCATTTTGGAAGAAAAAACTTCTATTGAGAAATGCCCCACCAGATTACCCTCTTATCAAGTCTATGATTTGTTTTTTTGATTGATACTTGAGGTGGGAGGGACCAGCTCACAATGGGAGGTGTCACCCATGGGCTTGCAGTCTTGAATGCTATAAGAAGACAAGCTGAGCAAGCCATGAAGAGAAAGCCAATAAGCAGCACTCCTCCATAACCTCTGCTTCAATTCAGGCCTCCTTCTTGAGCCCTGACTTCCCTCAGTAATGGAATATGATATGGATCAGTAAGCTGTAATAAGCTCTTTTCCTTTGTGCTTAGTAGTTTATTGCAGCAACAGAAACTCTAAGATATTGTACAGTTGTTAAGTGTGTATGCAACATTAAAGCATCCATGTTCTCAGGAAAACTTGGTGCTTCCTTACAACAAAAAGTAGGTTCCCACTTTTGGAGAAGGTAGATAGAATTGGGAGAGTACAAATCTGTCCTGGAATTTAAAATAATTACTGACTAGTTGATCATGAAAAAGACAATATTCAGGTCTCTGGAAGAAAATCTCTCCAATTGACATCTGTGGTATATATTTTTAACTTTTCCTCTTACTTATAACAATGCCCAGCAAGGTAACTTTTCATTTCATCTGAAATGTGCCCTGGCATTACCCTAACCATGGTTTGCATTTCCATTACTACTAACATAACCAAGTTTGTTCACTCACAATGATCCACATTGAATGACATGGCTTATAAAACCCCTAACTGATTCAGAGTACTCCTAATTATGGAGTTAAAGAGTAAAGCACCTGCATTTGGTTGTCGGTTTCCTGGAACTTTTGCATTGACTTCCTACATGACTTTCTTTTTCTTCAGCTAATTACTAGTCTCCAGGAACCTGGTTACTGTTGATTTTGAGTAATAATAAACTTCAAATAGTACTGTCAATAATGATGCTATCTCAGTATTTAAATTCAAAATAAATGTGCAAAATATGTGATATGTTAAAGCATATGGATTTATTTATAAATGAATCTTAATTATTTGCATAATTACAGATTCTAAGAAATAAAAACTCAGAGAGTTAGTTCTTGAAGGGTATGTTATCTGTATACTGCATAATTGATTTCAGAATATATTATGTACATTAATCACTTGTAGACTAATGCATAACTAGCGCAAGAATATTTTAAGTAGATTAATTGTATTCATTTGTTCTTGCATACACCTCCAAAGCAGACAGGAGAACCACAAAATATATAAAACTTAAGTCAGATCCCATCCTCAAGGTTCTGGGGCCAGTTGCTTCCATTGTTTTCCCACCTGACCCATTTGCCCTTGCCCCAGGCAGAACAGTTTAAGTATGTAGCCCAGGCTGCCCTGGACCTCCAGGCGACCTTCTGTCTGCAGCCTCTCAGGTACTAGGATTATAGGTACACATCACAACTCCCGGTCTTAGGCCTTCTATTTTATTTTTTAAGATAGATAATCTCCTTTACATTTAAAATCATAGATAGTTCTGTGTGTGTGTGTGTGTATGCATATATATTTTTATGTAATTCCATTGGCATAGCCCTTGCAATTTTTTTTATTCCTGTGTGTGTTCCATACATTGCAGTATTGAAAGCAACCAGAAAAATGTTTATTTCTTTTTTAATACATTAATTCAGTGTCTCGTCAATCATTACAAAATCCCTATCCCCAAGGTTGCTCACGAAGGTTGCTACCTTGTACAAAGAATTCATTTGCACCCTGGGTTAATGTGTCAGAAGGCCTGTGTCCTTTAGTGCTCGCTCCAGGTGGCACACCCAGAGGCTTTTGTGAATCTGTTGATATGAGCAGCAGCCATTAGTGTTCAGGTTTCCCATACTTGGACAGTCCAAGGCAGTGATTTGTAAGATTATACTTAAACTGGACCAGAGATCTTTTTTTTGTGAGAGATTTTGAAAAATAAAACTATTAGTTAATTTAAGTTTGAACCTGTAAAGTATTAGAATACTTTGAGTATCTTATATAAATTGTCACCACTTTTTCTGATCTATATAATTGACCTAAAGTGTTTGTTTTTACAAAAGGAAAAATGATTTTTAATAAAGAGAATTTGAAAGCTAAAAAAAAAAATATTACAACCTAGAGTCACCAGAGAGGAAACCTCTCTAACATGCTGTAAATTAGTCTGAGGTTTCTCAAAGAGTGAAAATCAGAAACACCATATGACCCACTATACAACTCATGAGCATATTGCAGAACAATTCTATATTCTCCTTTAGAGATAATTGCATTAATTGGTTTAAGCATGATTGGCCTAATAGCCCCATATGTTTGAATGTTTCGTCCCTAGTTGGTGGAACTTTTTGGAAGGTTTAAGAGGTGTAGAAGAGTGAAAAACAGTGCCTACCAACCAGGAAAGATGCTCCCACTTGTGCAATAGTACACAAATGTTGGGGCAGGGGGACACTGCTCTGTAATGGACATAAAACTCACTTCACAGCAGAAACCTCTTTCAAAGATTATGGATATGAGTGAGAGACTTACAGTTGTTCAAGGTGCTCACAGTAAATAATGACTGAGCGCCCATCCCTAATCAAGACATTTATATCATCTCCACGAAGGCTTGAGGAAACAGCAGCATAAAAACATTGAGAGGCAGAAGACAGGAAGATGGTTGGGAAGTGCTGTATTCTGGTCCTGACAGCTCATCCAATCATGAACACACAGCACTAAAATTACCTACACTTGACAGGTATAAGTTTGGACCTATTAATAAATGCTTATAGGACTCTGTTTCTATGGCTAGATTCCAGGTGGGGAGTGTTAATATCTTCTATTGTATACCTACTGGTGAGCCCACCAGGCTCCAACAGTTTATTCCAGACTCAACACTTAATTAAACTGAGTGGATTACACACACAACAAAAATTAAAGAATACACAAATAAATAAACAGATGTAAATATGAAAAAGTTTTTTAAATATGATGAGAGTTTACAGCATTTAGTGGGACATAAGAGAGACTTGTGGGTAGTAATCAGAATGTATTACATACATTTATGAAATCATTAAGGAACAAATTTAATCAATAAAAAGTTATGCTTGAGCATATTTTTCACATACTGTATAATGTTTTTATAGAATAAAACATGTTGACTTCAATAAAACTCCTGTTATGATATTTAATCACACCTAGCCTTCAGCCTCTCAAACATAAGCAATTTAAGATTGGCTAATGCTTTTATACTGTTCTACTATATTATGTTTACATTTTTAGTGATACCTAAAAAACACTAAATGCTTCCTTAAGTTCTGAATTAAATTTAAATATGTGAATTCATATTCTTTCCCGTTTTTGCATTTTGTGTTGTTTTACACTACAATTGCCTGCATTCTTTTACTTATTTTCAATAATTGATAGAAGATATGAGATTTAACTATACCAGCTAGCATTGCTTATCCAAAACTAAGTTTCAAAACATCTGACAAAAGACATGGAAGCTCAAATCACACCTGATCCAATTTCCAGCATTTGTATGGATTATCTGAGCCATAATTATCCTCACAGATGTGAGGAGAGTCTATATGCCTTCCTCAGGCGCAATAGGTGTGCCACAGAGAAGGAACATGGGCCTCTGGGTGCCATGGTCTTCTACCTAGAAACAAGTCTGCCTGCTCTTTGTCCTAAAGGAGCCATCATTATGACAGAAAAGAAACCAAGCTGCTTGTTGTTCTTGAGAGACACTATACCTATCTTCCCAGACAGCGTCTCTGTACATCCTTGCTCTGCAAGGTCATCAGAAGCCAAAAATGGCCACGCCTTCTAAACAAGTCACTATGGCAGATTGTCTCCAATCTATCACACCGTACTAATAGTATCTGTCATCACTGAAACATAGAGTTAGTGTTTTATATGGTCATAATAATTGTTTTTAGAAAAATAGCCACATAGTGTAAATAGAAAAAAGTAAGTTTCATGGAGAAAGACACACACAAAATGGTAGCAACTATGAAGTCAGAAGTCATTCTCCGCAAAAGGTTGCAGCATCCATTGGCTACATAACACTGGGGGAGCTGAGGAGACATTTACATGAATCTCAGTCTATTATACAGGATTGCATAACAGATCTCTGTCAATAAACATGCTTCCGACATGTTTATATGTTACTTCTTCATTGGCTAGGAAGAAACCAAGAATCAATTCTGTGGAGTGTCAAATGAAGGCATAACCAAAATTTAATAACTTACTTTCAACTGCAATCACATACTCTGCACAGTATATGTTTGGAGAGTATACCCTTCAAAATGAAACATATTGTCCTGAAGGGAGCCTATGGTTCATATTTTTTAAATATACTCAAGGTTTGGTGACACAGTATAGCCCTGAGTTCCTTTAAAACCTTTTCCCTGCACAGAATGAACCAAGACTATACCCATCTATACAGATATATTTGCTGTGATTATGACCCAAAAGCAAATAGAAATAGTAATAAGAATAGACCAAAGTGAACACAGTGAACTACTGATCCTGAATACTGACTGAAAAGGGGTAACTTATTTCAGAAGAAACGCACTCTCTTCTGCATGCAATCATACATACACATTATATCAATTGTTAGCAGGAAGAAATATGATAATGATAGACATACACCTGCCAAGAATCCTTTCCACAGAACAGACTTTTTAACTTCAGCAGGCAAAGGACTGGGAGAGAAGGTAAAGATCCCCTGGCTTGTGAGAACAAATATTCTGCACTTGTGGATACCTTGATTAGCTAAGTGTATGATTTTTCCTATCACACAACAACAGGCTGATTTGCACCTCAACATACTCTCAAGGTCCTCAGATTCCATATTGTGTGGTTTGTTTTAATTTTCCACTTGACGCACTTAGGCTCGAAGTGGGAAGAGCATCTCAATAAGGTTGTGTCCAGATTAAGTTGTTCCGTGGTCATGCCCGTGAAAGGTTTTCATAATTGGGTAAGTTGAAGTGGGAAGACTCATCATGAGCTTAGCAGCACTCTTTCATACATTGGACTCTGGATTGGATAAAAATGAGGCAGGCAGTGGAGCGAGTGCAAGCATGCGCACACGCATCAGTCTCTCCGCTTGAATGAGGATGCCATATGAAGCACACTCTACAGCCCCTGTTTCTGTGACTATCCTGCCATGAGGAATCGCAGTGTGGAACTGTAAGTTAAATAAAACACTTTATCTCTAAAAGTTTCCTTTGTGAGGTATTCTATCATAGCGACAGAATAAAAAACCACAAGGTCGAGGGGTAACGATTTGAACTACTTTTTCTAGCAAATAAAGAATAAAGAAGACATGCTCTATAGGATTTACATGTGCTTTCCAAAAGTGTTTGGGATAGCTTTCAGGAGTTTACCACTTTTAAGGTCTTTGTCTTTCTTATTTAATTTTTACCCAAATCACTTAATTAACAGTATTTCTTAATTCAAGTGAAATGAGAAATTAATAATAATAATATAATAATGCTTTTTCAAGGTGATCTTTTCTTTATAATATTTCTGCCTGAATTTTACTTTTTAATCTAAGCTACATTACCATCTCTTGCAATATTTTTTCAGCAGTCTTTAAGCCCATTACATTGTTCTGAATTTAATAATTCTTATTTTTACTCAAACACCCCACAGATTACTGCATAGAAAGTAGGATGGCGACTGTTGGTACTATGTGGGGCAGATGTAGGAATTTAAGTACCTAGGGCTCACCTACAGAAAGTGTGTCACTGGGGTGTTTCTATGACATCTTGCCTCTTAAGGCCCCAAAATAATGTAAACAAGTACACAAGGACTGAAATTCTGAAAGCATGAGAGAGAACAAATCCTCCTACATTTAAATTGTTGAATTCAGTTATTAGTCACAGAAACAAAGCCAAACACACCTTTTAATATTCATTTGCTAATTAAACAAATGAAGTCACTAAACATGCTTCTATTAGACCAGCATTATTTTAGCTTTCGGTTGGTGAATGTTCAGGAATAGCCCTAAACATGTTCTGAGTGTTTTATGTATGATGTGGTCATTTATAACTCCCAGCATTCTATGAACAGGATTAAGACTCTTAATAAATAATCAACAAATGTTTGCTGATGATTGTGATTGACAACTCTGCTCCCCAATCAGGAGTCATGAATGGTGATGATCTACAACCTTTGTGTAATTTATTTACCTAAAATAGACAATTTGTTAAATGTACATTTGTGGTTTTATAGGCCTTTGAATTTATTTCCATCCAAGTTCATCTTTCTGAACAAAACAGCAAATATCTCAGATGTTAATAACAAAATTCAGGGACTATAACTCTATAAATAATATAATACAAATCAACAGAAAACACTACCTTCATTTTTTATTTTAGTGCAATATATTTAAAATATTTTGTATTATTCATATGACTTTGCAAATAATTCTTAAGTATTAGAATGCTACTTAGATTACTAAGGAAAAACAAAGAGTTGGAATGCATTAAGAACTATTTTTAACAGATGCTAAATTCTTTATGTGTTGGATAATGTCAACAATTTCAGCTTACAAATGAAGAAAATAAATGATTGAATGATTTGCCAAAAGCCATCATAATTATAGTCAGCAGTGGTGCAAAACACAATACCTTCACCACACAGGACCACTGAGCCTATGTGGGACATGTAAAACCATTTTGTAAAAAAAAAAAAAAAAAAAAAAAAAAAAAAAATCAGTAAACTCAAAGGTAAGCAATATCAAGGAATACGAGGTGCAGCCAAGGTTGAAGGAAAGGATAATTTGGGTCAGGCTTCTTGATTGTTTGGGTCATTCCATCATCCATTTCATTGTTATTGTTATTGTTTGGTTGGTTGCTTTTAAGCCTCATTTCCTAATATTTAATTTTACAAGGAGCTGGATATTGGTGTTACAATTAAGAAGATAGTTACCTCACAATGTTGTAAAATCAGGTGGATTCTGAATACCTCAGATATTCCTAAAGGAATTTTCTGCATTATTTGCTGTTTAGGGTACAATTTTGATCACTATGGACAAAAGTAACTATTTACTTTCTGATTAAAATATTTTAATCATCACTGTGTGGAGTGCTTTCAAAACTTCCAGGTTGAGAAGCAGGTAGTGTGTCTGCCCCCACTCCTCACAGCTGAAGACTGATCTGAGCCACAGGGTCTACCAATGAGATGGGGGGACAGACTTGCACGCACGTTTTCAGTAAAGTCTTTCTGCGGCATAGACCATGCTAAATGTGGAACGCTGTAGTGAACATCCTTATTGTGAGGGTCTGTCTAACCCTTTTCTATAATTGAAAATGCTCAGAGTTAAAATATTTCAATCACAATTTAAAATTCTGTAAACCTCTAGTTCCCTCACTTCCGAGCAGTTACACTTTGCCAACATGGAGTGAGCAGTTTTACTATGTTCCAGTTTGGTGCCATCACAAAACATTTCTGAATTATAGCCACTTAGTTCATAACAGAAAATAAATCTTTCATAATTTGTTTTAATTGAAAGGTTTGCTTACACTATTATGCAGTAAACCAAGTATAAAATTCACTCGCCAATGTTGAGTTTATCAAGTGCAATACTGCCATCAAGTGGGCTAGCCAGAGATGACCATCAAATAATGAGAAAGGCATTTTATATAACTGATAGGAGAACTATACTAATGTACACAAATAATTCAGAAAACAATTTGGCGATGATTAAGGAATATTTCACATCTTACTTCAATATATCTCCAAAATGCTGAAATCAACTATATTTGGATGAAATATCAAGAATATACAAATATCTCAAGTATTTACCCTTTGGTTAAAAGTGTAGGCTTCTTTGTTTAACTAAATATTTAAAATTTAATTTTATAATATAGTTGATTTTTCAGAATATAGTTTTGAAGAGAAGGTTTTTTGATGTATTTCTGTATGATAGACTTGAACAAACACATCATTTTTTGGTAAACTCCATAAAATTTTCAAAACATTAAAACGTAGAGAGTCTTGATAAAATAGTGATATAAAATTATCACCATTTTATCATTTATAGAAGATTAGAAACAACTCACATGCTATAGTATTACCAGGATTTATTAAAAATCAAATCTGTTTAAGTGTTTTGTGGATTTATACAAAAGCTATATTGAAAAAATAAGTGATTTAATATTTAAGCAAACACAAATTGTAAGTGGAACTTAATTAGCTTTAGAATAATTTTCTCATCTAATTATAATTATAATGCTCTCAGTATTACAAATATTGATTTCATAGCTAAAATTATTATAAATAAGCACAGTCATTTTCCTATGATAGTCCAAACTCTTATAACATATACTTAAATATAGGAAGTCTGTGTCCTGAACAGTGACTATGAATCATTATACTATGAATTAGATTAATTTTATAAACAAAGTAAGGGTATAAATATATTTCAATTTTTTTCATGAAACTGTAACATTTTATCAACTTAAATCCTTTAATTTTATCAATTTAATTTATCAAATTAAAATAACAAAATATTCCAATCACATTTGGATCAATAATTCTTAATGTTAATCAGTAAATTACTTAGTTATTATTTATTAATTTTTTAAATTATTAATCATTTTTAAATATAAAAGAAAACTCATTAGTTTATTAGTTTTATGACCCAAATAGTTCATAAAACATGAAGCTTAAGATAACAGAAGTTATAAAATAATATATATTAAAATACCTAATCAAATCAGATAGTGTCCTATGTACACTATGAACAAAGTGTTCATTTTACTGATGCAAGTAAGAATATTTTTCAGGATAACTACTAAAAGATTCCTAGCAATTATACATTTTTTTCAAACACACAATGTCAAATAAATCAATGAAATTCAAATATGATGACCTGTAGTTGGCCAATTAAGATCGTGCACTATTTGCTGTGGCTTAGCACAGGAGGAAGTACATACCTGACTAACATGGAAATGGTATGTATATATTGCAAGGGATAATTTATGTTTATAGTAAACCACAACAACTTCTTGAAAGCCATAGGTTTCAGCAAACTATATCTTTCCAATTAGTTACACAAGAGTCATTATTCCAACATATAAACAAATGCCAACACCCAAGGTAATTTTTCTTTCAATAATGTTGCAAACATGTAACTCTAAAGCACAAAGGACATTCAGACTGTGCAAAGGCAATATTACTTGGCCATGGCTACTGCAAAAATGGCGTTGGAATATTAACACACTGGTTTTTCTCTCAGATTCAGCTTGACAGGGTGGTCACAAGCTTCATCAAGTTATTAATCCTTACCTGAAAACAGGGACAGTAATCAGTATGTCCTTATACATCTTACATTTGGATTTTTAGTAACTCTTTAAAAAGTATAGGATTAAAAAGTAGCTATACATTGAAGGAAAATAAGGAGATATGACCTAAAGTAAATTGAACATCTATGGTAGCTCTATAGCTAAAAGGATGACTGTTAAATAATTCATTTTGAACCTGCTACCTGGATTGTTTCTTTCTTGTCTGTAATTCATTAACCTCTTCCTTCTACTTAATGTATCTATGCAATGACTGGAGAATGTGTGGTCTGCTTTCCCAAAGCATCAATTATTAGCCTTGAATTGCTTTTACACATCAATGTTCCATTCTTTGATAACTCTCTAGAGTAAATAGAAAATTAACTCTCTTTTTTAAAAAATCCCAGACCATATAATAAGCTGTGTCTTGATAACTAAACTAAGGCTCAATCTTCTGCCGCATTTAGTGAAGTTTCTGAGATAGATCTTAAAGAGTGCAGTGATGGAAACAAGGAGGTTAATGCTGGGTAGTGCGAGATTTAGAACTTTTAAACACTGCGTGTGTGCAAACAGAAATAGCTTTCTCTATTTCAATACAACATCATCAAGACTACAGTAGTGAACTGGGAAGCACAGTGAAGAAACAGGAATGCCAGAGTGTGTGATGTGACAAGATGAGTGCCAGGCACAAAAGCTTCCCACCCAAAATAAAGTCAGGAGCCATCTAAATTGCACTTAAATTTTTACGAAACTGTATACTACTTTGATTTATATAGTATTAAAAAATATTGTCTGTAAAAATACTACATAGTGTCCACTAGAAGCAAAGGTAGCCTTTTTCTTCTTTCTCTCACTCTCTCCTCCTTTCCTTCCTTCTTTCCTTTCTTCCATGTTCCTTCTTTTCTCCCTTCCTTTCTTCCATCCTTCCTTCCTTCCATCCTTCCTTCCTTCCATCCTTCCTTCCTCCTTTCTTCTCATTTTCTCCCCTTCTTCTGCTCTCTTTCTTTCTAGAAATTTTTCTCCAGGGCTAACCATTTCTACCACATTGCTTTTCTTTTACACACACACACACACACACACACACACAGAGAAAGAGAGAGAGAGAGAGAGAGAGAGAGAGAGACAGAGAGAGACAGAGAGAGAGAGAGAGAGAGACAGACAGACAGACAGACAGACAGACAGACAGACGTCTTTCTTCGTGGTATTAATAGCCTTTTGTAGAAGTTTTATATTTTTTGCCCTTGCTTTCTCAGACAATTCCTGCTTGCGTATGATATCCTTTGGTCCTGATCAGCTTCCACTACCATGACTTACCTCCTTCACTCTTCACTGATAGACCCAACCTTCTTCCCCGTAAGTCTTAATTCCAAGTCCATGTGTTCTGCTAAGTTTTGTTTGAGACCCACTGAGATTTTCGGACTGGCTGCACATGCATGGGCAGAGGCTGATTACCAGAGAATGGGCAACTTAGGAGTGGCTACACCAATAAGGAATATGAGTCCTCTGCCAGCAATCAATAACTAACATTCCTCACAGACAAGTTACTCCCCACAAAATGGATAGGGGGGAGAGAGATTTCACATTTAGAAAGTTTCGATTATGAGAAGTGGAATTCTGCTATATTTTTGATGTTTCATCCTAGAAAAAAAAGCACTAGAATTTTAATTTCTTTTCTAGGTGATTCCAAGTGAATACAGTACATTATACTAATTTAGTACCTTTGTCCAACAGTCAATAATTCAACTTTGGCTTATGTTGGATTTCTCAACATACTTGGATGTGTTATGTTTCATCATTATCATGGGATTTTTATGTTACTGACTGTATCTGTGTACCTACTACAAAGTCTGGAGTTTTGCATTTTAATCTCATTGAAATTGCATCCCTCTGCTAAGTATGTTAAGTTCCAGCAGTGCTATTACTAGAATTCATATTCATAGTTCATATTACTAGAATTCTCTTAGAAAAGTTGTTCGACCATTTTCTCCTAAAGTGCTAAATCACCTGCTAGAATTTGTTTTAAAACATAATATTTTACTGCAGTGAAATAGATTTTAAACTTATCTTAATGAAACTGATTCATTTTTTAACCAATGCTCATTTTTAAGCTCTTTTTGTTTACATTCAAAGGTTTTACATTGTTCTCTGAAATCATCTTTCACATTTTCTATAGAAATTTTTAAGAATATTGCTTTGGAGCACTATTGTCAGTGAAGCTTTAGTTATAATAAATATTTCAGAATACTTAACTGAGCATAGGAATCAATTTACTTCTGTATGCCAATATTGTATATTGACATATAAATGAAATTCAGTTTCTTTTATTATTATCAAATGACTCTTCATTGTGTGTGTAAATGTTTACACCATTAGCGAATAATAGTATTTTTCCCTCCCTTGACAGTTATTTTTAATGTCACAGACTTTAGTTATTTTTTGTTATTTAAACCATTTGACTACTTTTCATTAATCTACGTCCCTCTCCACTGTGTTGACAAGTGCATTAATTTCCGTTCGGTTTGTAGGTTTTTATTTCTATTTTCTTTGGTTATGCTGGCACATGACTAAGGAACAGTATCAACTAACAGACAAGATCATGGTCCTATTGGCCTCTCCTCGGTGTAATGGGAAATTCTCCGTATTTTTGACTAAGCAATGTCAAGTTGCAATAATTTCCCCATGATTCCCTTCTAATCTCAAATAATATGTTAGCATCACCTCCACCTCTGTCCATACACAATTTAAAAGCCCATGTCGGTCTTATCTCCTCTACAGGCATTCTTCAGATCCCTCCTTGCAGATCTCCCCTAGTTTGGCTCCTCCAGCATAAATCTGATGACTCGCTAGCCTCAGTAGCAATTGTTCATGTATTTAGGTCAGAAAAGGGGTACGTTAACTTAGGAAATGAGATGACATCATGCCTGTCTTTCAGGGACATTCTAAATGTAGAATGGAAGATGCAAGGCGGGAAGTGTGTGACTTGAAGACAATGTAGAGGTGTTTGTGATTATAGCCGCTGAACCGAAACGGTATGGGGTTTTAATTCCTGCTATCGACAGGACCTGGTAAAAATCACTTAACTCTAACACACCTCATTTGCCTCCAGTGAATGAGAGATGTGTCTCATAGATGACTTTTATGTAGTACACAATGGTGCTTAAACAGCCCTGAGCAGAAGACCAGAACACAGGGGCACTCACTGAATATTAGCTACTGCTGTGATTGAAGTCACTGTTATACTTAATGCAGTTGCCTGATGAGTGCTTCACACAACAGCGCGGAGGCGACCAGAGTCCTTCAAGAAACAGATTAATGGTGTGAGGAGAAGAAAATGAAATTATCTGATAAAGTGTGAAAAATATTAAAGGATGAAGAATAAAGAGGGATGTATGGTGAGAGCCATACATAGTAATATGTAAATCAGTGCTCAGTAAACTGTGAAGGAAAGGGGTTTAGCTGATTAAACTGCAGGAGGTAAGTAGAGTGTATGCAGATTCTAGAATTATATGTGGCAGACAGACAATTCTATATATTCTATATCTTATCAATCAATATAATTTTTTTGAATAAGAGTAGCTATGCTTACTATTTGATAAACTAAGACTGGC
>JADRCC010524712.1:0-15845 GCA_019843855.1 Hylomyscus alleni
AAAAAAAAACACATAAGGACCTAGAACAACACAACATCTCTAAACTACCTCCATTCTGCATTGTTGTTGTTATTGTTGTTGTCTCTCTACACTAGAAGTGATACTTAGACTCTACAGTTTGGTCTTCATTGTGCCAGGTAATCTGTCTTAAGTTATTGTAATTACAATATGCAAGAAACATAATCATTCTTGTTTACCTAATAAAACTAGCTTTATTTCCTCTTGTGCTTAAGCAGAATATATTTGAAACTATATTTTAGAAAATAGCCTAAGGTCTTGAAGATTTTCACAATCCTGAAAGGTGCTGCAAAGATTCATCTATTATTTTTCATAATCATTTTTGTATTTGAATGTTAACACTTTCTTCTTTATTCAGTCATCTATCAGCCAAACTTACATCTCTACTTCATTTTTCTTTTCTTAAAAATCTTCCTTACAAAGAGTCCAAGGCAATGAGCAGCTACATGTCCAGGTTGAGGCCAACTTAGACCATGTGGTACTCAATCAAAAGAAGCTTAAGATTCTGTGAGTCAGGAGAGAAACCTAATTGATGTTCAATCCTAGTTCATAGCCAGTGTTTCAAACACCCTCTGAAAATTTGCCATCAAGAATATGCTTGAGTTATGTGATCATAAAAGTGCTAAGCAGATATAAAACAAAACAAAACAAAACAAAACAACTATTTAGTAAAAGAAATTCAATAAAGTATTTCTTTTTTGTAAAATTTGTACTTGGCAGTTAAGGTATATGTACACCTGTTTTCTCTGTTTTATACAGAGTTGTAAGAATTGAGATTAAAACAACATTCACTGCAGCTTTATTCATTATAGCCAGAAAGTGGAAATAAGCTAGATGTTACTTAACTGAAGAATGGATAAAGAACATGTAGAACATGTATGCAATGAAGTATGGCTCAGTGGTTTAAAAACAGAAACAAATCACCACCACCATCATCATCAATAACAATAGCAAGAACACAACATCATAAAATTTGCTGGCAAATGGATGCAATGAGGAAAAAAAAAGTGTCCTTTGTGAGATAATCCCAAACCAGAAAAACAAATGTGGTATGTGTTCACTTATAAGTCAGTATATCTGATAAGCAAATGATAATCAATCTACAATCCAAAGACCCTGAGATGTTAGGTAAAGTGTGTGGGGGACTAAAGGAGAGGACTATAAGGAAGAAACATGCATCTACCTGGGAAAATAAAGTAGAATGTATTCTCAGAGTGGATTAGAGTCATGTGGGACAACATTGGGAGGGACCAGGAGGAGGGGATGGAGGGAAAGTGTGTGGGAAGGGACAACTGGGATTGGGGGGCACCTGAGAACTACAGCAGTCATTTCTGGAATCTGGGCACTGTGATTCAGTAGGACCCCATAGTAATGGTGAATCTTTATTCATCTGAGCTGGACATGGTTTGTACTTAGGAAAAGCTTCCAACAGTCAATTGAATTGTTATTCAAAGAGATCTCTAAACAACACTGGCTGATGCTAGGACAGAAGGTCACACTTGGAAACTGAAAAAGGAGCCCCATTGCTGAGGACAACTTCCTCTCAGCTCATTGAACATAGAGAAGTTTGACTGGTGCAGGCCTCATTCTAGTTTTTCCCCCCTTTGTCATGATAAGATACTGTGAAAACAATGGAAAAAGAAACCTGAACATCAAAACCCGCCACCTATAATCTGTCCTGCCTCAAAGATGTAAAGGGACAATGGTGGTACAGAAAATGTGGAAGTGACCAATTTATGCTTGGTTTAATCTAAGGCTGTCCTATACAGTCTGGATGGTCAGAAACTGCAGACTGGATAGCCCAGAGCCCTAGGGTAGAAACAAAAATGACTGGCAAAAAAAATAATGATATGATTTCTAGTGATGTTCTGCTATACTCAGGTTGGTGCCTTGTCTAGTCATCATCAGAGAAGCTTCCTCTGGCAGCAGATTGGAATGTACGGAGAGACTCATAGACAGAAATGATATGGAGAGAGAGTCTAAATTAGAGGTCTCCACTGGGTCCTTCCTCTAATATCAAGGAGCTCCATGCAAGAGGGGAGAAAGCCTGTAAAATTCAGAGGGAATGGAAAACATGAGGTGAACATGACCCAACAAATCAACTAAGCAGTCCTCATATGAGCTCACAGAGACTAACAAGGCAAGCATGGGGCCTATAAGGGTTTGCATCAGGACCTCTGCATACATGTTATAGTTGTTAGCTTGATGTTGCTGTGGGACTCCTCACAGTAGGAGTGCATGTATCCTTGGCTCTTTTGTCTGTTCTTGTTTCCTCCTGTTGGGTTACCTTGTTCATCCTCAATATGAGGGCTTTTTTTTTGTCATATTATAACTTGGTTTATACTGTGTGACTGTTGGCTCTTGGAGACTTTCTCTTTTCTGAAGAGGAAACTGATGGGAAATGGATCTGGTGGAGAGTGAAGGTGAACGGAAAGTCGAGTCTGAGAGAAGTAGAGGGAGGGGAAACTCTGGGATGTATTATAGGAGAGAAGAATTTATTTTAAATTAAAAAGAAATTCAGAAAAAAATAATAAAAGAAATGTGCATTTAACCTTCAAAAACAAAGACAAAATCAAAACAAAAAGAAATGTCTCTAAAAGTGTCTTCAGACATCAAGCACTTTAAAACAGAAGGTGTCAGAGCATCTCCAGACTGATGGTAGCTAAGTTGGAAGAGTGGATATGCTATCAATGCTGTGATGATGATAACCCTTAGAGCTGAATGAGCTCCCACTTCTGTTATTGCTGCCACTCTTGAGACACACTTTAATGAAGAGGCTTTTCATATCTGTAAAACAAATGTCACTCATCCATTGGATTCCCTCTCCTATTATCAACTGGGAGGAAAGGAAGTGAAGTGGGTAAAAGAATGGCAGGGAGAGCCCTATACCTGATTAGTATCTGTTGGAAACAAAAGAAGGAAATCAGATCAAAGAACAGTTGGCAGTAAAGGGAGAGCTATGTCACAGGCTCAGGGGAGTGCATCATTTTTTGTTTTGTTTTGTTTTTGTTTTTGTTTTTTTCTGAAAGTATCAGAAACTTGCATGATCCATTCTTTCCATATGGGGACCCATCTTGGTATTGGCAGCAGAGAGAAGGTAAGGAAGAAAGAGAAAAAGTCAACTACTATTGCTATTGTCACTATTACCACTTTTAATAGTCTGAGTACCAGAAATATTACTTATTATAAGTTTTATTTGTGTCACTGGAGATGAATCATAGAACCTTTTATTCTAGACAAGTACTGTACTATCAGGCTGCATCTTCAGCTCTAAACCTTTGATAAAATCCGTGTTTTCTAGAATGTATAACAACTACAAAAATCTCTATAAGTTTCTATAAATATATATTATAAAATCAATTCATTGAATAAGAATTTTGTTTCATTCCCAAAGAATGAAAATTTAGTTATAGAAACCCTCCACCAAAAATGAGAGATAGTTCTTTAAGGAGCAATGCTCCCACCCACTGCCTGGAGGAAACAGGTATTAGGCTTTTAACACTGAAATCTTTAATCCAGTCAGGGACTTTCTGAGTTGAAGATAGAGCCTACTAATTTAGCACTAAGAGTATGTCAATCACTGTTACTCTCTGATAAGACACATTCTTATCAGATATTATTGTGATCCTTTTTTTTTAAGTATTTATTTATTTATTTATTTTATGTATTTGAGTACACTGTAGCTGTCTTCAGACACCCCAGAAGAGGGCATCAGATCTCATTACAGATGGTTGTGAGCCACCATGTGGTTGCTGGGAATTGAACTCAGGACCTCTGGCAGAGCAGTAAGTGCTCTTACCCGCTGAGCCATCTCGCCAGGCCCTATTGTGATCCTTAAATCCTATCACAATATGAATGTGTGTGCAAACATCCTTTGTCCATAATAGTCACAGTCCATATAAAGCCAAATTGAAGTACTGAACTTTAAAGATCACAGTGCAGAGCAACCTGAAATGCCACTGCAGTGAGTCAAGGCAAAGGGGTAATGAGACAGACAGTTAAAAGAAAAAAGGTATATATATTGAGACTGAGATCTATGCTCCTTCTGCCCTGTTCGTACTGAAGGGGTCACTTTGCAATGTGAAGCACAGGCATTGTGTCCTTGGTATTTTTTATCAGCAGGGGAGGAAAGCTGACTAGCTGAAATTGTGCATGCCATGGCAAAATTTGAGTACTACTTAAAAATATATGATTCCTTTGCCTTTGTAGCATACATTAAAGTTACATACATAATTAAGTCATGGGTAAACCAAACTGAAGAGAGTGAACATTGTTGGGTATAGAAGAATTTCACTCTGCAGAGTATCTTTAAAGAGTTCCTGCCACCTTGCCGTTTACAGATAACCCCTATTTTTAAAATCATTTACTGTTCCTTTTAATGGCAGTGTTTTTACTTGAGCCCTGAATTGTATCTCATTTGTCTCTTCTGACCCGCTTAGTACTTTTGGTAATGTAAAATTTAAACAAATCTGAGGCCTAGTGTCCTTTTAAACTTCAAACCCTCAGTATACCTGGTTTTCAAACTTCAACATATATATATATATGTATCTGTAAACAGCATATATATGTATATATACATATATACATGTGTAGAGTCTGGCCAGCGGGTCTACCAGAGTCCGTGGATCCGTGGAAGTTGGACTAGAACTGTGGAAATAAACAGGAAGAAAAAGACACAGAGGGCCGCCAAGAAAATGTATCAAAGTGACTTTACTTTTAGATAAAGTGAGTATTTATATCCAGGCACCAAAGTGAAACCACAACATTTACACATAATAAATGCATAACGTAAATACAGCAGCAGACATGGGGATGCCAGAGTTGTTGATAGAATCAACTTTCGGTCCGAAACAATGTTTATAGTAAATAAAGGACTTCAAACAGGAGGCTTTGTAGATCTAGGAGCAAGTCCTTTTCTGCTTCCAGGAAGAGCTGCAATGTTTGTGGGCTGTTGTCCTGCACCACCGGTGGCCTGGCTTCAGTTCCAGGTGTGACCTACGTTTTTGGAACTCAGGCAGAGGGAAGCTCTTAGCTTACTTGCTTGCTTGCTGCATTCAGGCAGAGGGAGAAGGAGGCAACATGTGTGTGTGTGTGTGTGTGTGTGTGTGTGTTTGTTGTGACTAAGCCATAGAAAGTTTCTCCACCCCCATGCAGACCAAAAATGAACCTGATATGTCAATATGGCTTTCCCCACAGCTGAGCCTTCTGCAAGCTTGGTGAGTAGAATATGCTTCTCATTTCTGTGATGATTTATGTACACAGAATTATAAAATGGAATTCTAGACATTTTATATTGAAAGCAAAAAAGAGAAGCCTATACTAAGTTACAAGAAGTCACTGAAAGTTTAGACAGACATTTTATTTTTCTTTTGAACTTTTCCCACTTGTGTCTCTCACATTCATCAAATTTCTTGTCTACTCTTCTAAAGTAATTTTGGGCATATGTTCAGACATATCATACCATACATATTTAACTTGTATTCAGAAATCAAATGTTCTGGAATCCTGACATCCCATATATTTTGGGGTATCAACTTATTAATATAATAAAAACCAGGAGTCTAATATACAAAACCATTTACTGTTCAGTTCTGTAAGTTTTGTGTCCATGACACTGGTATTTAAACACATACTGAGTAATCCAATAAACTATTGGTATATTTGAAAATGTTTGGTAATAAAATATAAAGATATTTGGGTGATCTTTTATTGCATTTTAAATACACATTTAGGAACTGTTGTAAAAGCTGTGTTACATATTGTATTTTTGTTTAATTTTGTTTTGTTTTTTTAACAGTGAATATCAAGGTGAGTAGGGCCTATCTGTTCTGGTTTTTGTTTGTTTGTTTGTTTGCTTTTTTCAGTAAGAAAGAAAAAATTAACTTGAGAGCTCAGAAAATTGCTTAATGGCTAAGAGCCTGTGCTGTTCTTCAAGTGGGCCAAATTTCCTTCTCAGCACCCATGACAATCAGCGACTTCAACTCCAGGACATCTGAAACCATCTCACTGTATTCACATACACACACCAACAAATGCACACCCATAATTAAAAGCAAAAATATATCATAACTGTAGCCTCCCGCCGGCAGGGGCTACACACGTAGGGCGTTGGGGTCCGTGTCTCGTAACAACCTGAAGCTAAGACCTGTGGAAATGAACAAACACACACAGACACAAAAGGAATGGCGTCAAGTAGCCTTTATATTAAGACATGCGGTTTGACTCGCGCTTAGATCAATTTATACACTCTCAAAAGTAAAAGCGAAACCAAGGCAGAAATAATACAATGTTTGGGCAACCAGAGTCATTTGTTTATGTTTGGGGAAACCGGGCTTCTGGAAATCAGCAGGAAATCTCAGGCACATCTCACGGGTTCCAGGATCAGTGTTTGATCTCGGGTCTGCAGGAAATCCGCGAGGGCATCAAAGGATGAGCTCAGCCAGAGGAAGAACAATAGAACGGCAGGGCAGCAAACACACAGGTGTGAAATCCAGCTCTGACAGCTCTCTTATCAGGTAGCTATCAACATTCTGAAACTCAAAGCTAGTTTCGGTTTCAAAGTTTCGTTTCAGAGTTCTGTGGCGGCAAAACCGGATTGGGGGATGGTACTCTACACATAACAGAATCATAATATATACAATATAATCCTTACCTTGGATCCACAGAGCATTTTGTTACTGTAACATTTTTAAATAGATCATTTGGAAGAAAATCAAGGGAAAAAAGGAAAAGTGCTAAGCAATTAGTCAGAGCATAAATGAAAATAAAATACTCCCTGATGCAATTGTTCCTGTGGTCTATCATCACCAGGCATTTGTAAATCCACATCTCATCATACAAGTGTATATGTTACAAAGTAATCATCTTTTTCATAGAATTATTTATTAGTAATATTTACATTGTATTGTATATCATAGATTATCTAAAGTGAGTGCAAAGAATGGGTGCAGTTGCAAGCACATGCAATTAACTTCACATCCATGGATGTTGGTACCCACTGGGAGTCTTAGAGTCAATCTTCTTGTAGATACTGTTCAACACCTTTATTTGGCATTTCTACCAGAAATAGATCTATGGAACTGGTCAGATCTATCCTTCTTTGAAAATAAGACACCAAGAGGCAGAATATCTCAGTTGCAAACTATTTCTGAGTGTCTCCCAAGGAAAGTACCAACTGACTTAATCTGCACCCTCCAAGAGGTCTAGTGTAATATCTTGTACTTAAAATAATTTAAAAAGTTTAATCTAATCACAAAATATATTCATCATGATACCTTGATTATGATTGAATGAATAACTGGGAAGTAGAGTCAGATCAAGTTGATACATCAACCCCAGTTTCCCTTGCTTACATTGTCATTCTTCATCTTAACTTATTAGTTACTTAGGATCTATGACCCATTCACTGGATGTAAGTAAGTTGTTCAAATCGTGAGGTTCAAACAGCACTCTCTATGATGTCATAGAACTTAAGCAGTAAGGAAGTATTTGCAAGGGAAGAACAGATGGTGTGATGTAAGGTTTCAAAAGCCTCAAAGAGTAGTATGCCTGTACATGAGGTAGCCACATAAGGGACTAGGTTCTGCATAGCTATAAGTTCCTTAATTCCACCCTGCTCAGTTGGTATGGACACAATGCTACACAAGTCTCAGTAGCACTGAAGACAATGAGAGGACATTTCATGTGTTATGATACAATTCTCTATTCACAAATTCAAATATGTAGAAAAACAGCTGACCCTGTGATTTTCAGGATAGGTATAAGATTAGCTTGTAATAACTTACTGTTTAGAAATAAAATGGCATAATAAAATATAACAGAAAATACAAAAAAAAAGAAAAAAAACCTAGAATTTGTAGAGAAAAGTCAGAATCTAATTAAATAATGATGATAATCTTAGGTTATTATTTATTGAGTAAATTAAATTCTCTTTAATATAAATAAATAGATTTAAAGTTGACAGAGAATAGATTATTCTAATAGTGCTAAGGGTTTGTACTCAACACTTACTAATTACAAATTACTTAATTTTCCAGTGTAATATAGCAGAACTACTAATTAAGTGATCAAGTAAATGAACCAGTATTGGAAAAATCAAAATCATAAACTACCTGAGGGAGTGTATTTAGTTTATAAAGATTTTTTGTTTATTTGTTTATTTTGTTCATTTTTCTTTCTTTTATTTTTATTAATCATTTTATTCATTCACATTTCAAATGATATCCCCCTTCCCAGTTACCCCTCCATAGAACCCCCTCATCCCATTCCCCCTGTCCTCCCGCGCCTTTGCTTCTATGAGGGTGTACCTCCACCCACTCACCCACTCCTCCCTCACTGCTCTAGCATCCCCCTACACTGGGGCATCAAGCCTCCACAGGATCAATGGCATCCCTTCACATTGGTTTCAGATACATCCTACATATGTGTCTGGAGCCATAACTCCCTCCATGTATACTCTTTGGTTGGTGGTTTAGTCCCTGGAACTTCTGGGTGTTCCAGTCAGTTGATATTGTTCTTCCTATTGGGTTGCAATCACTTTCAGTTCCTTCAGGCCTTCCCCAGCTCTTCCTTTGGGGTCCCCAGCCTCAGTCCAATGATACTTAGCAGTATCTGCATCTATACTGGTCAGGTGCTGGTAGAACCTCTCAGGGATCAGACATTCCAGGCTCCTGTCAGCAAGTACGTCTTGGTGTCAGAATCTTTAATCATGAGATCCATAGAAGTGTATAATTCAGAAAAATTCATGGAACATTAGGACAATCATCTTATAAAGAGTTCTCTGATTAATATCAAGAAACATGACAGTATTAGTTGTAGTAATTAAAGAGGAGGAATAGTTCATTTGGTTCTTCTGGTAGCATTGATAATCAAAGAGGATTCTGTTAGGTAGCCTGACTTGAAAGAATTGATGAATACAGAATAAGAGGGTTTGACTAAAATCACAGAGTCTATTTCCATTGTCTGTGAAAAAGACATATTTGGGGAGGCATTTGTAATTATCATTCTATTTAATTCTTTAAAATATAAGGAATTACTAATAGCTTGTTTTAACAGCATTGGTTTTGTAGATTCTGTGAAATGTTACTTTAAAATTAATCTTTGGCCTATAAATTATGCAGGGGTAGAAATGACAATTCTGGTTTGTTTGTTTGCTTGTTTGTTGGTTTGTTTTAAATCTCAAGTACAATGGTAGTTCAAATTCACTATAGGTATTCACATAATGTTGGTGAATCCCCCTGAAACCACACTAAATCACAAAGTCTGAGACTGTCAGATATTGGGGGGAGGGGGGCTAATCATAACATTAGATCAGTACTATATACAGTGGTACAGGACTTGCGTGGTGATACTATTAATTTAAATACACCAATCATGAAAAGAAGGATTTATTTTGTATTTCTAATTCCTGGAAACGAATGATATGTGCTGTGCATGCTATTTTCTAGCTAGCCACATGCAGACATTCAACATTGTGGTGAAAGGTGTATGCAGGCACTAAATGCCAGTAAAATGAATCAATTCTCTTTAATGACTGACCAGAGTTCTCAATCCATTCTTCCTTTCTCAGCTAATTTAATCTTGCAATCTTCAATTGGCTGGATGCATTATGGTCCGTGGTATGTCTGCCCCTAAAAGGCAGAAGTGGGTTTTTTCCTGAAGGTTATCAGATTAAATGGACAAATAATATTATCCCCTGTGCCAACTCCTGTTAAGTTTTGCCAAAAGGCTAAAGTGATGCATATTAAAGATTTACTGTAAAATGCAAGTGGCATGTAGACAGAATCCTCAGATATCTGTTATCTGTAAAGATACTATATTGCACTCAAAGAATCACTTCCTCTACACCATTTGCTACTAAAAGCCATAGACAGCTGGCCCCAGAAGAGCCTGCTAAGAGCTGACAATGCTTTGGTCTATGAGAATAAATCTTTGATTTGAGCTAAGAAGCAGGCTAGGATCATACTTTCTAAGGGCATCATTCCACATGCCATGCACAAGGTTTCCCAGAATCTTCCATCAGAAGGGATTTCTCTTGTCTTTTAATAACCTAGCTGTGCTGCAGGAATATCATAAATTATATACTAATAACATGATTACATCAACTTCTACCTAAGATTCAGCTCCCATTCACAAAGTTCAGTGAGAAACAGCTAAATAACATCAAATGTGTATACAAACATAGTTATCAAATCTAAGAACTCCATAGTCAATAGCCTTTGCTCCTACAGGATTGGGAAAAAACATTTAGGATAATTTCTCACCTCCCCACAGTAGCTTACTCAAGAAAGTTTGATTAGGGTTTATAACATCAATAAAGGAAATAAAATATGTAGAAAATGAAATGGACGAGAATGAAACCATCCATCACTGTATACAATAATCAAGGAGTGAGAACAATTTGATTTACTGAAACAATGCCATAGGTAGGACAGAGTAATTAATAGTGTCTTCTGTTAGGGATAACAGACTGTTGCATTCTAGTAGTTTCTCCACTCTGGAACCTTAATGGTGTTCTAGTTTGGGGCTACTATAACCCACCTACTAGAAATGCATTCATTTTTCTTTCTAAATCATTAACCAAAATATGTGAAAGCATGATTTTGACATTTTAGCCTGGATATAATTAATTTAACTGTCTCTAAAAAAACAGAAAGTTGATTATGAGATTACTTGTGATTACTATATGACTGATGTTCTAGGCCTCTGAACATCAGGATCCAGAACAGACTCATGAGGAAGCACTTAACTTTTTACAAAGCCAGACTATAATGTCTCAAGGCTATTCAGCTCTCTGGTACACTTCCAAGGTCCTCTTTCATCCGCAGGAGAATCCAGGAACTCTTAAGGTGAAAAGTCCCATGCAGAGACTTCCACCTTGTACTTCATGAAACCAGTGGAATTTTTCAGAAAGAAGAAGGCTTGGAACTTATCATCATTGTTTTCTTTTTCCTTATACCAGGAGTCTCTTCTCTTCTCAGTGCACCAGGCTGTTAGTTAATGAGATTAATGTCTTCCACAGTACCTTATTCATAGAACTATATTTCAACATCTCTGATTATTCCTAGCAATTTCTTCCTAATCTCAAGAGTATGGATATAAATACCTAGAAAGGAGATACATGTAAAGTTTAAATGTAATACACGCAGCTTATTAAAAATCAGACTGTAGTAAAATATGGTGCATGTAATTTATATCATAAAACAGTCAAAATTTATTGAAACTAAGTATATTCAATTAACACAGACATCTTAATTTTTGCCAAAATTCAAGACCAACATTGTGATTTTAAAAAATTAAATGATTAAATGTACTTTTGATGTACTGCTAGGGCTATATTGTCATTAATATTTATTAGCAAGACAAAAGTAGAACCACTCAGATATTTGTGGTGTTTAGGTGTGCATGGAAGCATGACTCTGCTAGAGTCAGAGCAGTAATTTGTAAACATGAGCAGACTATTTACTTTGTCTTTTGGTTCACTCTCTGTATGATGGTAGGATGCACTGAAATACTACTGGAACTACTAGACTCTCCTAAAACTTTCTTGAACATGAAAAATAAAAAATAAAATCATGTTAAGGCTGCACAGATATTTTCCAGTTATCAGTGTGCCATATAATAGTGAGGTCAGTAGTACCACACAGTTACCCACAACTACATGGTGCAACTTTCAGGTGACAGCTACGAATAATGCAAAGCACAAAGGGAATACTACATTGCAAAACTAGAGACATATCTTCAGTGTTCATTGATTTCATCAGAATATTGTGTGTTGGAAGTTTAAGTGTCAGTTTTTTTTTTTTTTTTTTGATTAAGCCAGACGTGCCATCCCACACCTATAATCTCAGTACTTGAGAGGGTGATGCAGGAAGATTGCCATTGACTCAAGTCTATTCTGTGCTACCATCTCTCTCACACACAAAGTAATGATTAACTATCAATTTGTAAACCAATTTAAAGTGTGAACATGGGCTGTCTCATGTTACTGTGAATTAGTTCTATTGTTACTGTACCTTCTCAAGACTTAGTAACAGCTCCAGGGTTTGCTATGTGAGCATACTTGCTGACATTATTTGTACATTTTCATTAAGTCCATCTGAAGTAAAGGTGAACTATGAATAAATCTCATTATAACACTTTCTGTTTAAAGAACTTCAGTATTGTGTTATGTCTCCATTCACATTCTTGCTTGTGTGTATTTGCTTGTGTAACTGTTTCCTTGAGACAGGGTGCTGACATGTAACAGAGATCCCCATCATGCATTTCCTCAGCCTCCTCAGTACTGGGATTATAGCTGTGTGTCACCACATTCTGCTATTTTAAGTTTGGAAACTGAATTCAAATGCTTTTGTATTATGGTTTGTCAAGTGATAGAAAGTGAGTATTTCTCAATTTCACTTCCTAAAACTATATCAAAACTAAACACACACACACACAACACACACACACACACACACACACACACACACACACACACACATCATAGGTAAAACAATTACTTGTTATTACCTGTACACTGTATAGCCATTCTCATAAATTTTATCCATTACATTTTTTTCTCCTGAGATTTCTTCTGCTCTTACTTGTGTTAAAATACCCAATCTAAATCTATCTTTTGTTGCAATACACAATAATGCTACTTTTTCTGAATTAGGAATCATGATTTATGCCCCACATGGACAGACTACATTTCACTCAATATTTCATTGGACAACATTTTTAGTTAAATTGAAAATTCATTGAGCAGAAGCAAAATGACTTTAGTGTCTTTTACTGCACAGACCCTGCCTGAAGAATTTTCTCTTGGCCCAACATGCCATGTCCGCATTGAGAGTAGAGGCTTAGCTACACAAGGTCCCATGCTCAGAATAGATGCAGTTGAATACAATGCATCAACTATGCCTTAGCCCATCAGTAGCATTTAGTTTTGTCCTCTGACCCTTGGTATATGTTTAAGTTTATAATTTGGAATAATATATTCAACTTTTGTCTTTTTCTCACTCTAAAGCTGACCTATGGGGAATTCAGATCTTATTTATTTTAATCATTCTCAATTTAATCTACCTAGTTTTAGCCCCCTTTGTTTTGGGTTCTGTTTCCATCATTTCTCTGAATAGCTAACCCATTTGTTTCTAGCAAATTCCAAAGTTAGATTGTAGTAGTAGACACTATTTCCGTGTAACATTTACTCTTAACTCTCCCTTCTGAAAATTACTTTAACTTTGGTCCAAATGGAAATTTTACTGGAGTAAATAGCTTTTAAATCTATAAAATGTGTTTCTTCCTTTGGATGCTTAAAGATTTTGGCTCATTAACTGGAATTGAGGCTTAGAATTATCTGCCCTGGAGAGCAGCAAAAGTGGATGTAAAAGGAACTTATAGAGCTAAAAGATGAATTTTCAGGATATGGAATTGCCAGGTAACACTACTGTTGAAAGTGTCACTTAAATCTTCTTTCTTGGTGTATTATTTCAATGACGTGAAAGCTTTGATTTCTTACAAGAGAGGTCAACTTGAGACACAAAGAGACTTCAAGAGAAGGGCTTCCCAAAGCACTATAGATGAGACAAAGATTTAAATGTACCTAGTATTTATACAGAGGATGAAAAGAAAATGGAATTTTACTGAAAACCAGGAAAATTGTTTTCCCATCTTTTGTTTCTTTTCTATTTATCTACGCTTCTGCCATCTCACTATGATCTAAAACTTTTGCTTATTCTCCATAAATATAACCATTACTTCTTGTAAGGCACTTTTAACTTTCTAAACTCAATACATCTTTCAGACTAGGTCTGATAGCATCTCTTGCCCTAGTTGCACATCAGGAAGTCACCACAAGGAAATCACCCCCAATCTCTTACCATGCCATGTACCAATCTGGGTACATCCATAGATTCACTTGTTCATAACAAATACCCACAAACTCAGAAATTGATGTAGTTTGTATTTATTATCTGGCAATTTTCGTGCATATGCTGCTTTGATTGTTTGGGTTGGTTGTCTCAAGACTGAAGCCTAGATGGTTCTCAAATGAACATTTTTCAGAATAAAGCAGAGACACATTCAAATATAAATACATATGTATTTAATGGTAAACACATAATATATGTATTACATAATATATTAAACATAAATTCATATTTAGATTAAAATAAACATCTGATATTTATAAACAATATTTTATTTTGCACATTTATTTTAAATATATTAACATTTTCATTCTTTTTTATTAGATATTTTCATTTCAAATGTTATCCCCTTTCATGATTTCCACACCCCCTGAAACTCCCTATCCCATATCCCCTCCTCTTGCTTCTATGAGGGTGTGCCTCCACCCACCTACCCACTCCTGCCTTACTGCCCTCACTTTCCCCTACACTGGGGCATTGAGGCTTCACAGAACCAAGGGTTTCCTCTCCCAATAATGCCTGACAAGGCCATCCTCTGCTACACATATGTCTGGAGCCATGGGTCCCTCCATGTGTACTCCTTGGTTGATGGTTTAGACCCTGGGAGCTCTGGTTGGTTGATATTGTTGTTCTTCCTATAGGGTTGCAAATCCCTTCAGCTCTTTCAATCCTTTCTCTAACTCCTCCATTTTTAGATAATAGAAAAGTAGGTATTGGCTAAGATAGCTTCCTAAATATCAGAGCACCAAAAATTAATCTTCCATATTTAATAGTCACTGGTCTATGCATTTTCTTCAGGCCTTATGAAATGAAAATTTCTTGTTTCTTTGGTGACTCAGCTGTGTCATGTGATGTTTTTCTGGAAACTGTCTTGTGAGAAAATGTTTTGCTGAGACCATGGGGTTTTTATCTGGAAGCTGCTTGAAAAAAAGGATATGTGATCTTTTGCTAGAGATGATGCTTGAGAGAACATATGATGTTTAGAAAGGGTATAAATATAACCTAACAGACAATGGACAATATTTGATTGCCTTGTCACTCTGCTGGTCATTGTTTGTTATGATTTCACAGAATGAAATACACCAAAAGACTTCTTGGTGGTACTCCAGCACCTTCTTGCTGCTTCTTCAGACTTAGGCCAACTGGCAGAGCCTTGCAATTTCTTCAGGATCAAAGTATGATTCATGAATGGTGTTTTTAAGTGGATTAAGCTACCATTGCTGATTTGTGTGAACTGACCAGCTGATATACTGGCAACAAAAATTGGAATCACCCAAAAGAACTATTTCTAAACAGGTCCACATCTCCTTTTGCCCCATTAATCTTTCCGTTCCACTACCTTTGGTGGGTGGTGGAGTAGAAGGGAAGAAAAAGTATCTAATTAAATTAAGTATTAAACAATCTAGGCCTACACATTGTGACATAGATGCTAATTGGCTTCTGATTTAGAGATTCTAGAGTCATGTTTGTCAGCTCTGTCACATGGTGCTCCTTAAAGTGAGAAAAATAGTCCCTACCTGAGGTTGAATCTTATGTAGCACTAGGTCACTGATTCACAGAATATTACCTTGTCAAAAGAGTGAACTGAATCCTCTTTCCATGACACATGAGTTAGTGAGAGGAGAGGTATCCCTGCCATATTCTGCTAGAAGCCAGATTCTGGTTCCCAGTAGTCAAGGCATTGCAGAAAGCTTTATCCCATTGTAGGTTTCTTGGGAGTTCTACCTATGCATTCTATTGATGGGGAATAAAACTAATCATTTAATCAGACACAATGGCAGATATAATTAATCTCTGTTATAAGGTCAAATAACATCCAGGAAGTTTGCCAAGTCATGCTTTAGGCACTTGGGACACATAAGCATCTGGGTTTAGGGCTTGTCCTTGATGAAACTACTGTAATACTTCTCCCCTATA
>JADRCC010524715.1:0-13831 GCA_019843855.1 Hylomyscus alleni
GTGTGTGTGTGTGTATGTGTAGAAACAATAATAAAAGAGGCCATGAATTTAAAAGAGCAAGACAAAGTACATGGGAGAGTTTGGAGGGAAGGGAAGAATGATGTACTTACATTATAATTTCAAAATATAAAATAAATAATTAGTAAAAAATGCTTCTGTGGTCCTGTGTACAATTGAAGGACTTGGCAGTCGATGCAATGCTTCATACTCCTAATTTAATATGATGAACTCTAGAAGAAGCTTCTTGCTGGTCTCGTTGGAACTGATTATCTCACCCCTCTCTCTGAGACTTCAGGTTTGACATTCGATTTGACCTTTATCTAGTAATTGACATGTGCTAGGTAATGGTGGGTTGGGGTTCTCCCTTAAGTCAAGTAATGACTTAATGAATAAATTGCACCTTACAAGTCAGTAATTCACCATTTCCAGTCATCTATTTACTCAAGAAAGTGCCATATTCACTTAGCTGATGAGTTCCGGAGAATAGAATTGCAGTGATCTCAACTAACTACAAAACAGCCCCTCTACATTTCTATGCTGCATAATAAATAAACACAACATCATCAATAACATGACCTCAACCTGCTAGATGAAGTGAAATCCAAAGAACCACTCTTCAAATAACAATCTGAAATAGCACATACTTATAAAAGATTTAAAAAATATCTTCACATAGTGAGAGCTTTTCATAATTTAAAATATGACCCTTTATAAAGGTAAAATTGCACGTCTTGAAAGTAGAAAGAAGCTAAGCTCTCAGTCCAGCATCAGAGACATGAAGACTGAATGCTTAAGCTGTATTAAGTTCACAAAATCTTTTATATTCTTTTTGTAAAGCCAGTTTTTAAAGAGAAAATTTGAACAATGGATCAGAATTAGCCTATTTGGGATACTTTCTGTTATCATTTAATATTTTTTATAAATTTAAAGTTGTTCCTGAGTTTCAATAGGTACTTCATACTCCAGTAACTTACTTCCAACTCTGTTAAAGATTGAAAGCCTTTTGAAGCATGGCCACTCCTGAGAACATTTTAAGTCCATATAGTGACATGCAGATGCCATGTGTTTTGAGATCTAATATCACCACCATGTCTCTCCCTGCCCCATATTTAGGAACTTGCACAGGAACAGTCAATTCACATTGTTTCAAAGCTCCCATGTATGTGAATGAATGCTCTGTCTTGATTCATATCTAAACACTATATATCTACTGTGTGTATATTACGTATATGTATTTATGTCTTGATTCATAGAAGTGTGTCATGTTATTGACTGATTTGCATTGAGCACAAACTGTAAATAAAATAAATAAAGGCTGAAGGGGGTGCTTTAGTTATTCTTCTGTTGCTGTGAAGAGACATCAATATTATGGCAACTTGTATAAAAGAAAGCATTTAATTGGGATTGGCTTAGAGTTGTTTAGTCCATAATTCTTATGCAGGGAAGTATGGCAGCATACAGGTAGACACTGTATCTGAGAGTTCTACATCTGTATCCAAAGGCAGAAGAAAGAGTGAGAGTCACTGGTTCTGGATTGGGCTTCTGAAACCCCAAAGCCCATCCCCCCAGTGACACATGTTCTTCAACAAGGCCACAACTACTCCAACAAGGTCACATCTCCTAATCCTTTCAAACAGTGTTACTCCCTCTGAGGCTTGGGGACCATTTTCATCCAATTACAAGAGGCGTGGGTGAAAGATAATTAAAATATCTACATTTACTCTTATTTTGGTTTGGTCAATAGGTTTGTTGTTTTCATGAAAAAAAAAAAAATTCTCATAGAAAATTGCTTTAGCTTTCAGCACCCCATTCCTGAGCTCTGAGGAAACTTGTCTTCTTTTGGCAACTGATCTTTCTTCTGAGCAAGAGACATTGAGATGATTCTAACTCTTCTTTGCTTCTCTCCTGGTTCCTCTCCTCGTAGACTAGAGTCTCTCAGATAGTAGCTTGAGCTTTCTTTTATACTTCCTCCGTGCTGAGAGTGATGCTGTTCCCAATGGACCAGGAGAGCTGTTTCTTACAGGCATCTTCATCTTCCTCTATTAGGTAGCACATGTAGTCTCCAACATTCTTACCCATATTGTGCTTCCAAGGTGCTTCTGCATTCAACTCCTCACTTTCAGAGTCATAACTAGGAAATCGTTTTGTACTATGAGAAATAGACAAGCCTCTATCCACAGCTCCTTTCGGGGCCCCAAACCCTTTATTGCCAGTTGAAGTTTGGGCAAGACCTGCATTCTAATAGTAAGTGAAGGCACCAGACTGACCTTTAATGTGTTCCACGTTGTATTCATCTCCAGTCATCTTCACTTGGCCTTCATAGGTCTGGTCAAACCTATTGAGAAGCCTATGAGCCAGCAGCAAGCCAGTACAAAGGCTTCAACATAATTTGTCAGACCAACTTTCACACCATATTTTGGAAGTTCACGTGCATAGACTGAGCAGAATATCATATATTCTTCTATATGGGCATATGCAATCTGGCAAATGATATCACTGTTAGTTACATGAACTATCATTCTATATTTGGGTGTGTTGTACTTATTTTTGTCCTGGATCACTAATTGTTTCCAGGCATAGGAGTCAGCCCTCTAAACCTCATTTGGTATCTCTCATAAAACCCCATCCTGCAGAACAAAACCTTGCAACTGCAGCTCCATGCAGACCTTCAGACTGGACCACACTAGAGGGAAAACTACATTTACTGTGATGGCTAATACAAAATAGCATTATTGGATGTCCTATCTCTATGCCTGCTTAGATGCTGATATGCTTCATTTCTTGATGATTATGGACTGAAACTCTGAACTTGGAAGCCATCTCCAATTAAATGTTGTCCTTGTAAGAGTTGCCTTGGTCATGGTGTCTCTTTATAGCAATGGCAATCCTTGCAAAGACAGCATTCATAATAAATATACACATACACACACACACACACACACACACACACACAGAAAGAGAGACAGAGAGACAGAGAGACAGAGATGGACAGAAACAGAGACAGAAAGACAGTGAGAGAGACAGAGGTACACAGAGAGATTCTAATAAGTTTTGTTACTCTAGAGAACTCTTTTGGTTTGAAATACCAGAGGCAAAGAGAGGCAAATAATGTTCCAGTCAAACAGCACTTAGGAAAGATTGAGGCAGCCAGGCAAGCTGAAGTCTGGACTCTAAAGCTCTTTCTCATTGCTTTTGTGTAATTCAAAGTGTAGGCAGATAACTTCTGAGTCTTTTCTTCCTATTTTGACACAGTGTGAGTCTTACTTTCCGTAAGTGTCAGCAAGTAGAATAATGTGGAGAGTGGATTCTTAGAGACTCAAGCACTTAAAATAGCAGGGAGCTTGGTCAGAACACACCTGAAATAAATATCTTGCAGTGATAGCACATTCTCAAAATGCAACCCGTTTAATTAAGACAGAGAAAGAGAGGCCATGGTGTCAACTCATCTAGTTCCCATGTCCTTATTGAAGCAACACCAATTTCCCAAGTCTCCCTTTATAAATAGAAAGTGTGTTGAGTGCAAGGATACTTATGAAATAAAATGAGTCATAAGACAGGACATCATTTTTTAATTCAGTAATTACCCTCTAGTTTAATGTTAGTTGACATATATGTTTTTGTTTTTGCTTTGTTTTGTCTTGTTTGTTTGTTTGTTTCTTAGGTTCTCAATAAACCACATCTTTTTTTTTACCCTGCTTCAGTCTGTTTTTTCTCTAATCCTGGCACTATGATTTGTGTACTTTTTCAAGCAAGCACACTGAACTTGTACAGCTTGCTCTTTCTGTCACCAACACATATAACCTACCACCACTTCTACCTTCTCTCCTAGCTTACATTTGTTATGCTATTTTCCAAACCTCTACCACTTTCTCCTAGTTCCAACTACATTTTGACATATTTCACTGGCTTCAGTATGCACTTCATCAAATTCACACAAGGCCCCTTTGGCAGTTTAAAACTATAATTCCTCACAACTTTTTTTTTTAAGAGGAAAAGAAAACTTGTGGAAAGGTGTCCACAGAAATAAAGGTGTATCCAAAAGTTTTTTGAACTCTGCAGTTTGTATTGGCATAGGATTGATAGAGTCAATGGATAGGATATAACTGAGAGGCCAGAAGTGACATTAAAGTTGAAGATATGAGAGATTTGGTCATGCAGATCAGTAGGAAAAGACAGAGCAGGCAACAGAAAGTTCTGGGACAACTGATAACACAAATGGAAGAGTATGAAATTAAAAAAGAAACCCTGGCACATAAAATTTCTTTTGAAAGAAATTGAAAAGTACAAAATATTAAAAGTCAGGTATATTTCCTTTTATATAGCTGAAGAATCAGGAATTAGTCTATGGGATAATTTTAAGAGCTAGTCACAAAAACTTGCATAAAGGGAATTATATCCTTTAAAATGAAAACATCTAAAAGAATGAAGACTATGGTCTGAATATGTATATCCACACAATTGCATTGAAGCCATACCCTAATATAAGTTTCTTTGAAAGTAAAGTCTTGGGGAGTAACTAAGTCAGTGGTTCAAATATCAGGTATTTGCATAACAGATATTTACATTATGATTCATAACAGTGGGAACATTACATTTATGATGTAGAACAAAAATAACTTTATGTGTGGTTTTGCCTGTCGACCCTGACCGGCAGGGAAGAAAAACAAACACCAATTCTTTCCTCTTAGCAATGTACTCAGGCCTTTAATGTTGGGGGGATTGTTACATTGGGTGAGGGAGAGAGAGAGCTATTGCCCAAAGCAAAAGCTAAAAGCCTAAGCCCTAAGCTTAAAAGCCCCAAGCCAAAAGAAACCCAAAAGGAGCTAAAGAGCCCCAAGGAGTCCCAAGCCTCTTCAGGAGCAAGCTTATATAGTCTGTATGATGTAATATGTTGCCATTTATCGTAACTGTTTCTGATTAGTCGGGGCCAGATAAGACCACAGGTGGCCACGCCCTCAGTCTGTCCGTTGGGCTTCTGTTGAACTTCTGTTAGACTCTGTCTTAAAGGGGATGTAGCTCTCCACATTTATGGTTGGGGCTCACCATAATATGAGGAACAGTATTAAAGGATTGCAGTATTAGGAAGGTTGATAATCCCTGAACTAGGTCATGAACACGGAGTTTCATAACTGGGATGGAATTCATAGGGAGACCACAGCAAACCTTGACACTTTAGTCAGGTGAAGACATAGAGATTGTGATATGTGAAGAGGATCCTCAGTAGACAATGAAATTTTACTGTTTATTTGACCCTGAACTTTCTAGGCCTCACATTGAAAATATGAGTTTTGGTTGTCCATAAAGTAAGTGGTTTATGTTATTTTTCTACAGCAGCTGAAGCCAACCTATACAATCCTTCCCTACTCACTAAGGAGAAACTATCCAATAACATCTTAATGGAAAAGACAGAGAACATTTGTGTCAAAGATGTTTGCAAAATACCAAATCAATAAGAAGCAATAGTTATAAGATAAAAAGACATAAATATCAGTCAAGACATCTAACCAATTAAATAGAACATGAGATCTAAATGAGTGCACAATTTGTAGAGAGTGTTTGAATGGACAGAGAACCTATTAAGATGAATAGGTATTTAGTGAGATGTAAAGCTTGTAAGGAAATTTTACTCAACACATACCAGATTGCCAGATAATTAAAAGCTTAAAATTAAAAATATCATGTGAGGGTTTTGAATATGGGTGAACCTATACAATGATGGAGGAAATGCAAATTAGAATACGTCCTGTGGTATATGATTTGTCAAAATCTCGTGATTTGAAATCATGCATTATTTTAGACTTCAATAAATTAGCATCAGGCCTACAGTTTCATGAAGTGGGCAATTGCGCAAAATGTTCTTAGTGTCATTGTCAGTAACAGAGCAAAACTGTTTTGCTCACCCTGACACTCTCTCATCTAATGGCCATTGCTAGGGAAATTGCTATGGGCACTTCAGAATAACCATGCAGACCATTTGTGAACAATTATGACCTAGACACATTTCCTTCCCAATGGTTATGACAACACACTACATTTTTTATTCATTGGGTCGATCATTTAGTTATTTTGTCTGACTCTGTATATAATAGCTCATGACTATCCAATGCTTGTGGAGAGATCTCCTGTCTGTGTTAACACAATTAAACCACAGCTGCATTTTGCAGTTCAGAGTAGTGTAGCCTCAGCATTTTTTTTCAAAAGCATCTGTTGTAGCTCTATCAAAGACTACAGAGAAACAAGAGAAAATATCGACTTTTCTGTGCATGATTTAGAAGAGATGTGAATTATTTCAATGAAAGCGACTTAGAAGTATAAGATGAAGATGCTGCAAGGAAAGGCCAATACAGGGGAGAGAAGATCTCAGCCTCCCCCTCCCCCCCACTCCAGTGTATTTTAAGTCATCCCCGAATTGCTTTCTATTGACATTGAAACCTGAGGTCAATTTTAGTTTCAATATGTCTGTGATTTTCATGGCAATTGATACACAAATAGAAATATGTTAGTACATAGATATCTTTCCCAAAATTCCAACTAACTCTTCACTTTTCATTTATGAATTCAAATGATCAATTTAAACATCCAGTTGATACTTATAGATTCTATCTTAGTAAATTTGAAATGTTCAGTAATGTTGTGGGATTAATGAATCTGTGTAATTGCCATTATAATAGAATGAGGAAAGGAATACTGATCAAGACTAATAAGAAACTCATGAATAAACTTGTAATCTAGAAGATTTAGCGATCCAAATTTAAATTGTATTCATGTGAATAATTTTCTTCTGAAACTTTAAAATTAATTCCTTTCAGAGGAAAAATGTCATTATTCTTGAAAGAAACTTTCGAAATGTTATCTGCCATACCACATGTATACCCAGTGTCTGGGTAGGTGAGGGGAATGTTTTAGACCCTCTGGAAGTAGAGTCATGAATGTTGTTGAACCACCATGTGTGTGCTGCTAAACAAGCCAAGGCCTCATGCTTGTGCAATAGATTTAATAACTGAGCCATTTGTTTCATATGATCTGTAGAATTCTAAAATGGTGAAGCAAAAGCGTTATCTAAGCTTTGGCATACAATAAAGTCTTCACAAGCAGTTGTGTGGTTGTAAAAAGTAAAGAAATAGTAATAGAATCTCAAATGAATGAAGAAATTATGAAGTCAAATAAAAATATATTATAGATATCTTAAAAAAGAAATATTATCTGCCAAAATTTTTAGCATGTACATCTTCTTTGGATAAAGAACAGTCAACTTCATAAAATTATTTAGAACTGCAAAAGAAATAGTGTTAGGCAAAAGCCTGTGATAGATCTGAGCCCTCCTAAGTGTAGTATTTGGTTGTAGCTTGGACTTAGAAGCAAGAGTCCAAAATCCAATATATGGATTATGCAATAACACAAAGAAGATAAGGCTTCTCAAACTTTAACTTCTTTAAAGTTTTTAAAGAGTTTATTATAGAAGCTTCAGCTGAGTGTTTATCAGGGAAATGAAAGGAAAAAAGGTTAAGTGACATATAAAGTCAGGCCTATCAGAATTATACCAGACTTCTCCCCAAAGACTATGAAAGCTAGAAGATCCTGGGCAGATGTCATATAGACCCTAAGAGAACACAAATGCCAGCCCAGGCTACTATACCCAGCAAAACTCTCAGTTACCATAGATAGAGAAAACAAGATAGTCCATGACAAAACCAAATTTACACAATATCTTTCCACAAATCCAGCCCTACAAAGGATAATAGAGGGAAAACATCAACATAAGGAGCACAACTACACCCTAGAAGAAGCAAGAAAGTAACCTTTCAACAAATCCATACAAACCTAATTTCACATCTAACAAGAAAAATAACAGGAAGTAACAATTACTTTTTCTTAATATCTTAATATGAAAATTAATATTACCAACATATCCTAATCGATTGAAATCCAAAAATATGAGGAATTAGAAATTTGTTGGCTGTCATCCAATGGTCTCTCTAATTTGATAATTGGAGAAACAGGTCCAATATTGTACAATCCATATACACTTTCTGCTTATTTGTACCTGACAGTGTCTTGCTGGGTACCACATAATGGTCTTGAAATCATGCTTCTCCTATCTCAGCCTCTCTATTAGTAGGATTGTTTATTTGATATTTTTATACTATACTATGGTTTTCAGAGCATCTTACATATTTCAAAATTATTTATTTACTTTTCTTTTCAACCTTCTTTTTCTTCTTCCCCTTCCACTCTTTTTACTCTGTATACTCATGTCTTTCCCATTTCTTGCCTATATTAATTTTTATATTTTTATTTTAAGTGAAAAAAAAAACCACTTATCTTTCTAGTTTCCTTTCTTTAGGCTCCTTATTTTGTTGGTCATATAAAATTCTATAATGTGACATTCCTTTAGCCAGAAGATGATGGGAACCATGTGTATACAGAAGCCGACTGACACAGGTCATTAACAGGAGATTCTCAGTCACTTTGATGACACTACATCCTGCTTGTAAGTTGAGGCCACAGAGATTGTCTTATGAAAATATCTCTTTGCTCTCATTGAAGCAGAACAGTTATATAAGACAGGGCATAGTTATTTACTTTCTTCCTTCCTAACATTCACATTATTGAAAAAATAGCTCTTACACTTGGACATGGGTTTTAGCTTCCAAACTCTATTGTGTTACCACATTGTCTGTTTCCATCTATCTGGTGATGGGCATCTTCTGAGGCCATAAGTTTGCTAGTGTGCTTAAAAAATCGTGGTGGTGTGAGGATGTCTATGTAATGATGATTTAGATGACTTAGGTATATATCTGTAAGTGGTTAGGTAGCAAAATAAGATCTGGGGTCTAATGGCTCAAAGGTTCCATCACCTGCATATAATGACTCAGTTTTCTCTAACAGCCTTTCCATTATTTCTTGTTTAGTTTCCTATAGTGTCTGCAATGAATAGTCTCAATTGATGGGATAAAGATTCTCATGACAAACGTGCCTCTGGCCATGCCTATGAGGGCTTAGATTGATTAGGTTAATTAAAGTTAAAAAAAATCTTCCCACTATGAGTGACACCATTCTTTGCGCATGGATTCTTGACTATACCAAAAAATGGGATAAGCATAGCTATTTGCTGTCTCTGTTTTCTGACCATGACAATGCTCCCGCAGCTCCCACTGCTGCCCTGAGTTTCCCTGCAGAAGACTGTGTCCTGAACTCTAAGTCAAAATAAACCTCTCCTCTCTTAAATTGCTTTTGTTATAGCAACAGAAGAAAAAAGCTTTGTTGTTGGTTTTGTTTTGGTCTACACTATCTCTCTATTATTCTCTGTCTTTGCAGATAAAAGAATATGACACATTACTACCTGGGATTTATTTCGTATTATTATTTTCATCATAGTAAGCATTTGTCCTGATTTTTTATTTTAAAATACATCTTTATATGAAGCTGGTTCCGATTCTAAAGTCTGAATCAAATCTACCCTTTATGTTGCTTCATAAAGCACACTTCATAAAGCACATTGGTACTCTCTTTTGGTTAAAGCCTCTTTGTAAATTCTGTGTTCACCGTGCACTAGAATATATGCTTCAAGTTAAGAAATTACTCTTTTCTTTTTTCCAGAGACTAACATTCTAAATTTGATAAAGTACTGCCTCACTATTTCGCTGATTTCAATCTATCTTTAAAATCTAAAGTAAATATTTACCCCATAAAGAAAAAACAGATGCTTTATTTTAAGGTAACAAATACACACGTGCTTTATGTTGTTGTTACAAAGTCAATATTAATGAATCAAAATACTAACTGAAGTCAAATTCTCCAAGCAATTGAACAATGAATTCTCAACTTTCTTCTCTTAGAGCTTTTCTCTACTGCATAGAATTGAAGAGCTTGTAACATTCAGTTCAATTTGCCTTCTGCCCAGAAGTAATTTGCTGCAAAGCCAGTGATTTGAAAGAAGATAATGTTCCCAAATCTTCTTTTAGGAGTCCTCAGATGATAGTTTTATACTTTCACCTTCCAAATTATGATTAGAAACTTATTATGTATTGGTGTGTTTTAGTCTTTCTCTTCTTCATACTTTCAACTTAAATAATTTTGGAAACAAAACTTACATTTTTTCATACAGTACATCATTTAGAATGATCTAGTCTAGTAGACACTACTTGCAATTATAATCATATAAAATACAGACTAGAAAATAACTTTAAAAATCTTATTTTTAATCACTTTTGTTTATCATAGTAAGATGTCACATATTTATTCAGCTACAGCTAGAAATGCTATCATAATTTAAACTTTTAAAAATGAATTATTATTCTTGATTAATTTTCATAATCATTATCTTTCATTTTATTTAATTATTTTTGTTAAATAAAATACATTCATTTTTTTAAAACTTGCAAACAGAAAACATCACACACCAACACTAACACAATCTCTCATACAAGGTATTGCCCAGGCCACAAATACATACATCCTTGTTCATGTTTATGTAGTCATAACAGCCATTATGAAACTGGGGCACTTTGCTTTGGATTTTCTACTTTCACGATCCACTACATTTTACAAATGTATCCACCGCGCATACAATGACACAAAGAACTTAAAGTTTCTGCATAGCAAAGGACACTATCGTCAGAGCCCACAAGCAGGTTACAGAATGGAATCACTACCTGATGTACTTCAGACAAGGGACTTATATCCAGAACTTAAAAATAATCAAAGGAATTAAATGTCAGGAGAACAGTAATGCCAATCAACAGATAGGTTAAATCCATGACGGTGCGAAAACTAGAGAAAACTATTTGCTTTGTGTCCCCTTCCATAACTCGTGTGTCCCTTATGTGCATCCTGTTCATCCTCATTACCCAACATTAGCCTTTCCTGTTCTCCTCTCTGTGAGTCACGAAGCACTCATTCACATGTGCACCTGCTCACATGTATGCATGAATACATTATAGGGTAGGATTTTATTTTTCTTTAGAGGTTACCAGTATTTCAGTTTCCATTTGTACCCGATTTTTATCATCTATTCATCTGTTTATAGACAACTAGATTGGTTCAGCTTTCTGGCTATAGTGACTAGATCGACAAAAATATGACTGTCAGATATTTCTGTGGCTGTGTATGTGTCTTGGGGTATATGCCCAAAAGTGAAATGGCCAGGCCATATAATAGTTCTTTTTAAAATATGGAAAAATCTTCATACTGAGTTCTGTAATGGCAATATTAATTTTCATCCACACCAACACTGAATAAGTGTTCCTTTCTACATACTTGATATTTGTTGTCAGATTTCTTGATGATATCTATTCTGAATGAGGTGAGAAGAAATTTCAAGGTAGCATTAATTTGCATTTTCCTGATATCAAATGATGGTGAATACTTCCAAAAATAGTTATTGGCTCAGTGCTTCTCTTTGAAAATCATCTATTCAATTCATTAACCTGTCTGTTGATTGGCAGTCTTATTCTCCTGGTATTTAAATTCTGCAATTATTTATAGATTCTAGATATCAGGCCTTTGTCTGAAATATATCAGGTAATGACTTCATTCTGTAACCTGTCTGTGGACTCTGGAGGTAGTGTCCTTTGCAGTGCAGAAACTTTAATTTCATGTATTTTTACCTGTTGATGCTTGATCCTAGTTTTCATGTCATTGATTCAGAATGCTCTTACCTACCCTGCCCTCTTAAGGGGTATTCTCTAAGTTTTCAGCAGTTCAGGTTTTATACTAAGTTCTTACTATTTTTGAATTGAATATCTGATAGGATGAAATATATAGATCTAATTTCATTCTTCTGAAAATATATATCCATTTTAATAATGCCATTTGTTGAACAAGTTATCTTTAATTTGCTAATATATATATATTATATATATTATATATAATATATATATATATTCCTCCTCTGTCAAAACTTAGGTGGACTTAGCTTTGCCTTTAATTTATAGGTTCATTATTTTTATTTTATTGATCTACTTTTATATAAGCAGCAGATTGATTTTACGACTGTAAGTTTATAGTATAATTTGAGGTTGGATATTTTAATACCTCCAGCTATAGTCTTACTCCATAGGACACCTTTGGCTAGTCGTAGTCTTCTGTGGTTCCAAATGAATTCTTTTTTCCTATAACTTTGAAATGTCCCATGAGAATATTTGCAAGTATTACATTACATCTTTAAATAGATTTTGTAGAATAACCATTTTCATAATATTAATTCTCTCAGTGCAAGAACATGTGACCCCATCCCATCAGCTAGTGTCTCTATTGATTTTCTTTACAGTGTTGTGATGTTTTCATTGTATATGTCTTTCTCTTTTTATGTTAGGTACATGCCTAGATGCATATTTATTACAGTTATTTCGTATGGAACATTTTTCTTAATTTCATTCTCTGAGAACACGTTGTTAGTATACATGTAATCTGTCTTTTATATTGCTTTTGCATACTGTAATTTTATTATAAGTACTTAATACTTATAAAAGTTTCTAGTAAATTCTATATAGTCCTTTAAGTTGTTTATGTTAATATTTAATGTTTTATTTTCATATAATCAGTAAACACTATCTTAGTATGTTTAAAACACACACATCACCCTATTTCAGTTTAAAAATATTTTTATATGTGAATACACTCATATTAAAACATGATCAGGTTTGTTTTTTCTGATAATAAAATAATCATTAAATGTACTTTCTTTAATATTCACCTTTAAAATGGAACAAATAACCTCATGAAAAAAATAAGAACATAGAGTAGAAAATAATAAGAAAGGATACAGCAATATCAAGCACACACTTGGATATTTAAATTATGCAGGCTTCTTTGAAATGTCAGCATGAAAAGGTACACCATGCCAAAGGCATGACTTTTAATTTTGAGCAAAGATGTGACAAATGGCTCAAGTGGCTGTGCTTTAGTCATCTCGAAGATTACCAGCTCTATGACATCAGCAGTTTTGTAACCTTGAACATTAGCTTTTTCTATGAAATCAGAAATATACTTAAAATTTTTGAAGTTGAGGATAAGTTAAAATGGGCTATATCATAAAAACATTTATTGAAAGATTATGGACTGAAGAATAATTTTCACTTAAAAACTGCACAAGTACGCCCACCTTATAATTAGCATACTTCCCAAATTTTTATTTATCCAAAAGGCATACAATTATAAAATTCAGAGATTATTACATTTTATTATATCACTGCAATTGTTTCAACTGGTACCTACTTTTTCTTAGTGTAGCCAATGGTTTGGATACTTAAATATTGTTCTCCAAACTTATTTTTTAGAAATTCCCAAAGGAATAGTGCCACAAGGTTAGAACCTTATAACTTGTAAAAGTTCAGGGTGCTCTGCCTTCTTAAATGGTTAGGATTTTCATTAGAGGAAGGAGCCATTTATGGAAGGGGGGCAGATGTTTTCTCCCCCTCTCTTCTTTCTCTTATGCACCAACACCCTCACACATAATACACATTAGTGACTCACCATGTGTAATCTGACATGTTATGACAAAGTAAGACTGGTTTAAGAATATCATAACCTTTGATCATAACCATCATTGCAAAAACTGCATTAATTTTCTTCCAAATTTAGTCTTTATTGTCATAGCAGAAACCAATGTAAGACAATGTATTTTAAACACAATAATTTCAGTAAATAGTAAAATACATGATAGTATTTAGGTACAGCTAAATACTAGAAGGTGAACAGACCTCATTTGCTCATGGGTTGGTAGAATTAATGTTATATTCCTGACCATCCTGCTGAAAGCAGTCTACATATTCAGGTCCATCCCAGATGTATTCCCCATGGAATCCTCAGAAATAGAAAAAAAAAAAAA
>JADRCC010524728.1:0-15257 GCA_019843855.1 Hylomyscus alleni
AGGAGATAACTGAGAAGCCATTTTAGTTGTCCCAGTATTAGAGCTGACGAAGGGCTGGATTTGTAGGCATCAGAGATTGGCCAAAGTGCAAAGGAAAGAATAATTTTCTGCCAGAGGAGATATGGCTGGCATCACCCAGCCTAAGAAGGTGATGATTGAAGACAAGCAGGTGTCATGTAGGACAAGTGAGTTCACTGAGATGGATCTCTGTTTGGAAGGAAGGGGCTGGAGCTTGAAGAAGTCTGAGCAGAGATACAGATGGAGTCAGTCCAATTGTTATACAGTCACAAAAGCGCAGGAAAAGCTGAGAAAATGCCCCATGCTGGGTTCTACAGACTGTGGAGAGATAAAGGTGAACAAGTTCAATCCTCAAGTCTAGTGAGCTTTCTTTACATGGTAGACACCTGCTGGTCCTATGCTAGGAATTCACACCTGAAAACAAGGGCTTTTCAGGAGAGCATATGGGGTGTTCTGAGGGATCCACATATAAAAGCTGATGCATTGAAATCACCATGGGGTTATTGCAGAGGGATGAAGTATTGCTGTTAGCAAATTACAAAAGCTTTATAGTTCCATCTGAATCCTTCTGTACAAAGTGGCCAAGTAAAGGAGAGATAAAAGATACTTTTGGGTTTCAGAAACTGGAGGTACAGATTTGTGGGTTAGATGGTAAGGAGTGCCACTGTCTTAGTTTGGGTTTTATTCCTGTAAAGAAATACCATGACCAAGGCAACTTTTATAAAAGAAAACATTTAATTGGGGCTAGTTTTTAGTTTCAAAGGTTTAGTCCAGTATAATCATGGTGGGATGCATGGAAGCATTCAGCATACATGGTGATGGAGGGGAGCTGAGCAGTCTACATCTTGATCTGAAGTCAGCAGGAGGGGACTGTGTCCAACACGGGGCATAGCTAGAGCCTAGGAGACCTCACTGCTTCCACAGTGACACACTTACTCTAACAAGGCCACATCTCCTAATAGTGTAACTTCCTATGAGCCAAGCATTCACACACGTGAATCTGTTGGGGCCATACCTATTCAAACCACCACAGCCATCCAGGTTTGGTACAGAAGTGAGTTGATATCAGTCAGATATGTCTTGTATGCTAGTCTGTAGGTTGAGTTTTTCGAGGAAATAATAATTTAGGGGAAAAAACCCCTATAGTCTAAAACAGATCAGCAAAGTGGCCAGCTTTATTTAGAGTAAGCTATCAATGAGCTTCATTTCTACTCCTTAATTTAAATTGGAATAGAGAGTGAAAATAATCACATATGTATTGTGTAGGATCCCAATTTGGGCATCATGAGGAGTGCCAAAAGGAATATATTGGACTTTAAAGAGTTTGCAGTCCTGGTGGGACACACAGCCAACTAGCATATGTCAGAGAGTAAACATAATGTGGTGATGTACCTGCTCTGTGTGACAACTGTGGTGCCTACTGTTGGCAGTAGGCATTTGCTTTTTGTCTTTTTTGACAAGAGACTGCAACCCATGTTGGCCTTGAACTCAATCCTCCTGCCTCAGTCTCCCAAGAACAGGCACTGTAGACATGTGCTACACTAGGTATTTTGCTTATTTGTTCTAAGCTTAAGTAAGTTTAGGACTGTGTTTGTTTAGTTGGCCTGCTTTAATTTAGTATACAAACTCAGTGACCTAAACAATAGAAACTTATTTTCTCACAGTTATAGAAGCTGGAAATTGGAGGTAAAAGTGGTGTTGGTAGGCCAGGTCTCTCCTGTACTTCTTCCCTTGGCTTGTAGATAGCTTTCTCATGTGTCCTCAAAGGATCTTCCCTCCATGTTTTGTCTCTGATCTAATTCTTCGTTCAGAGACATCACTTTTTTTTTTTTTTTTTTTTTTTTTTTTTTTTTTGGATTAAGGCACATTTTAACTTAATTAGCTGTATCCTAAAGACCTCAGCTCCAAATATGATTCCTTTTTAAGGTACAGAAGTTAGGACTTCTAGGATGTTGGCTGGGAGTGTTTAGCCCTAAAGATTACTAAAGGATTAGAACTTGAGCTATGCTGCAAAAGGGGTTTGGCAAAATCTGGATGGTTCAGGTTGAGTAGTGGAGGAGGTCAGATGGGCAGGTTGTGTCCCAGGAACTGAAACAAGAAAAAGCCACAGTAGCTAACTAAAGAATTTTAAGAGTAGTTTGAATACAGGAGTCTGTAGAGGCTTTTTTTTTTTTTTTTAAATAGGTTTTGTATTTAGCCTGTTCTGTTTTAACTAAGATAGTCAGGACTATAACTTTACTCAGTATTACATCAAGATGGTTCCTAAGCTCCCTCTGCACTGCTGGGAACTACACCAGCTATCACACCTCTGTCTCCATGCAGATATTTAAGACATTAAAATTGACTTTTGGGGTTTCCTTAATCTCTAGACAACAGGGCCTTTTCTGTTCTGAGTGTAAAGAATATAATTAACACCCCTCAGATATATTTAACCATTCATTGTACTTAGACAGGGCCAGTGAGCAAACTGCATTCAGGGAAGATAGTATGTGCTGGGGCACTTAATGGAAGCCTTGCTTGAGGACTCTAGCATATGAAAGACAAACGTGAAAGGTAGGACAAGAGCAAGCAGCATGCAGAAATAAGCTAGAACAGAAACTGACTGGTTGAAAGGGGGTTTATTTAAAAAACAAAAAATTCATGATCACTCTTAAGGTTTGAGGAAAAGTTTAAACAACAAGAAAAAACAAAACAAAACAAAAAAACTCCTTGGGCCAGGAATGACAAAACCAAACCACTTAGAGGAATGTACAAGTCAGGCACTAGAGCATTGAGCTCTCAGACCACACTGAGATCAGTCATTTGGCTCCACTCAACTATTGCCTTTGTCTTCTCATGAACCATAATCTAGGGAGAAAGTTTCTAGTTGGCCTGGCTTTGGGTGTATTCCTACAATTATCAGGTTGCACTTGCTAGGCAAGAATATTATTCCAGACCAATGCAGAAGGTCTCTGCAGAAGAAGCAATGGCTGCTGAGTGGCCAGAATGGACCAACAGAAGCTGCTTGTATGCAGTATAGCTAAGAGCCTAAACTGTTAAGTGGAGCTGTCCTCCTGGCTGAGGCTCACAATCTTCCCTTGAACCAAATTTGAACTAGAGAGAGGGAGGCTGAACTGTGTTCAAATGTAGTACAGTAACTTGACACCATGAAGTATTCCCCTAAGCCTGTCTGGCTTTGAAACTGGAGACACTTTAGATAATTTTAGGATGTCTGCAATGTACCAGGTGAGTGATGATAACACTAAAGCTCAGCCAGCTTCCTGTCACCATGTAGTAAAATCACATGGAGAGAGTGAGAGCTTGGGGATGAGGTGTGTGTGTGTGTGTGTGTGTGTGTGTGTGTGTGTGTGTGTGTGTAGTTAAATGTTGGATGTTCACATGCATCCCTCTAGTTCCAGGGTCATGTTAGGCTTATGTAAGCATTCTTCAGTATTGCAAAGGGGCAGTATTCCCAGGCCTTAGGTTAGTAAAGCAACATTTCCCACAGAACTATTAGTGTGCATTTTTAGACTAGTTTCAAGAGCCTAGCTCTTTTGTAATGATCTTTTGCTATGGCACCAGTCTTTTAAATTGACATAGGGGAGATGGTTTTGAATCCTTTCATCTCCTCACCTTCCCTTCATAGTATCCTGTTGAGTTTCTGACTGTGTGCTTCCCTTTCTTATGCATCTGTCTCCAAAATACTCTATTCCAAAATTGCCCACCTTCCTTAAACTCTGAAGTCCTCATTCCAAGTAGCATAAGGATGGAAATGCTTGGGTTGAATTAATTTATATTAAGATACAGTTGTCTCACCTCAGCATCTAGTGTATCATACGTGCTTGTGTGATAGCATGAAGTAATTTCATTGAGTCCAGCTGTGAGGAGCTTTAGGGTCCTTATAGGGAGTTGACTTGAGTCCAGGGCAAACTTCAAAAGATTTTAAGCCTGGACCGCCATATGAAATTTCTGGAAGTTCTGAGTCTTTGGCTTTAACATCAATATCAAGTAAGTTCCAAGCCTTTCCTGATTCCCACCAGTCACTAACGCATCTACCCTACCACCTCCTGACCACATTGATAGCCTCCTGACATCAGTGTTCTATCACACTCTGCCTTCTTTATCACATTGTTGTCTGCCCAGTCACAGGAATGTGAGGTGCAGGAGAACAGGAAGCCAGCCAACGAGCTCACCTCCCACCATCAACACCTCTTATGATGCACAGTGTACAGCGGGCTCACAAACACTCGGGAGAGGAAGAGAGAAGAAAGATGTGTGCTTGCCAGGTGGGATTTGCTCTGCAGACTGGGCTTTTCACAAGTTGTCTTGTTATGTCTCATGTGACTTACACATGGTATAGGAAGAGCTAGCACCGATCAGCCAAGGAAGGACACCACTGTTCAGAAAGGATGAACATTCCTGGTAGGTGGCAGTAGACTGAAGGCTTCCCCATGGATAGCTGCCTGCTGTGAGCTTTCACCATCACTATTCTCTCCATTCTCTCCCCTTTGAATCTTCAGAAAACAACATTAAGTAGAACCATCTTGGAGAGTTTGGAAGGTATTTGTAGGGAGATCCATGTAATAAGGAAGCCAGCCTGTTTCAGAATCTGTTTTTTTAGGGGAGTTTGTCTCAGCTGCTCCTTCCAGGCTTTTCTGTCATGGTTGATTGATGGGATTTCTGCATAATGAGTCAGGTGGAGATGAGCAAGCCAGGGACAGTGATAGCTTCATGGTTTGTACATGAGATTTGTTGCTGCTGTTGAGTTATAGTTAATTCATGCAGGAAAAAGAGTCTGCTGTTCTTTAACTCTCACTGAGAAAGTACACCCACAGCACAGCTGCTGCTGTGAGGGCTGAGCAGCTGAGGTGTCAGAGGTCAGGTCTGGAGGAGTCATCTGTACTTCCACAGACAGCCACAGTGTGCTGAGTGGCCAGGCAGCACTCCGCAGCTCTGCTCTTTCTCTTTGATCTCTCAAGCAGTGTCTATAGTTGCTAAACTCAATAAGCATTACACTTACTGTAATCAAAAATGTAAGAATTCAAACAGTCCTTGTTTGCAGGTAGGCCAGGATAGAGCCATTGTTTCCAAGTCCTCATAATTGACTTAAAGTGTAAAAGCAACCCGTAAGTGAAGGTGAATCCATACCACTGGGCCTTCTCTTCAGTTTCTCTAGAGACTGTAGAAACAGGTGTCACTCTTCTGCTTATGATCTCCAGTGTCTTCATTTTGATTACCAAAGCCCTTTCATCTATCTCAGGGTCATGACAGTTCCCAGGATGGCTCTTGTTCTCTCATTTGTGGAGCTGCACATACTGCCCCTGTCCCTTGCAGGTCTTCTCACCTTTTTTGCCTGTCTTTTCCCCATGCTTTGGTTCCTCATCTGGCTGCCTGTCACCTGGTACAAGTGGCAGTTACTTGTACCGCATCTCCTATGATATCCAGACATTTCTCTGTATCTACATAATGTACATTGTCTACAGATTACTGTGTGCTATTCCTGTGCAAAACTAAACTCCAGGAGCTAGGCTGTGCTTGTCTTTTTGACATCCTCTGTGGTTAGTAGAGTTTTAGTACATTCTAGGTGGATCTTAGCTTACATCTGCATTTTTGGGCTGTCTTGGTGTCTTGTTTTTTCTCTCAAAAGTAGAGCCTGATACAGTGGTCTAGATATAGATGTTTGGGCAGAGATTCCAGGGAGCTCAGAAAAGAAAATAGAAAGATGTGCACAAAGGAAAGACTGATAAGTTGTTACTAACCTATAGAGTGTCAGAACTGAATCCCTTAGAAAAGGAGAATTAGGGAAGCAGTCTAATTTCTCTATCAAATCCATCTCAAAGGCTATCCTTTTCCCTGGCAGGATCTTCGGAGGCATCCTTGACTCTTCCCATTGCTCTGTAGTTACTTCATTAGAAAACTTAATGGCTCTGCCTTTAAAGTCAGTGTCAACCCCATGCTACTGCTATCATGATGGTAGACTCCTCCTATGTCCTTTGCTTTGTCATCTGCAAAGAAGCCAGAACTGTTAAAATTAAGACATAACTCAGGTTTCTTGCCTATGGTCCTCCAGTGGCTACCTATTTACTACAGAGTAAAACCCCCTCACAGCTACCCAGCCTTATAGTCTGACTCCTGAGATGGTCTTGTCCATGACTCCCTCCTCTCTTGGCTCGTTTTATATCACATTAGCATTTACTTCTGTTGTATTGTCTTTTCTTCATAATCCCCGGGCTCATGTCCTACTTTCTTGAGTCTTCCCAAATGTCCTACCATAATCAGATGAATGGATGGTAGGTAGGTACTGTTTGCAGGAGCTGCGTGAGTGATGGAATAATCACCCCATTTGCCCCTCAGCAGCATTGTGTGGTAGTCTTTATTGTCTCTCTTTGCTGTGCAGGGAAAAGACTAGCTGAAAACACATGTGACTCTTACCTCCCAGAAAAACTTCTTTTACAACTTAACTGAATGCATGCTTGCACATAGGGATATGTCTGTCTGTAACTAAAACAGGTTTCCCAAGCCCTTGCCACATTTTCTCTTTTTGTGCTTTATCTGTTTCTTAATTGCTGGTTTCAAACCATTAAATTGAGCTTAAAAACAAAAAACAAAAACTACTTGACAAATATCTGCACAATCTTTACTTCTGGTCTGCTGTTTCCCCTGTGTCAGCATCTTCAGAAATCCTCAGTGCTACAGACCGCTAATGCATGTCTGAATCAGCCCTGTGACAGTCTAAGCTCAGTGCTTTTCTGCTGACCCCTGTAAAAGATGAGATGTGTCTTTACACAAATGTGTGGTTCTTATAGTGAACTGGGAGTGAGTGAGAAATAGAAATGACTTGAAGAAAAAAGGATCTTATCCAAGCTCTTGCTATAAGTAAAAGAGCTGCACGTCACTGTTAAAGGAAGGCAGGCAGGTGGCAGTGAGGGAAAACCTGGTGGGGCTAGCTTCATTTCTTGTGGCAGAGCTGAAAGGCCAGTGGCAGAGCCACACTCCTGTCTGCATCTTGCACTCTGTTCTCTCTGAAAGCCAAAGAGCATAGTCTCCAAGTGACTAATAAAGGCTGACCTGGAGAGCTCTGGACTTGTTGACTTGTATCTGGTGCTGAGAATTGTACTCAGAGCAGTCCCTTTCTAGAATAATCTGTCAAAGATGTATCTAGTCACTGTGGATACATCCTAATAGTAAACAAAAAAAAAAAACAAAAAAATCAATGTCTGATTCTTTCGTCTCTGCCCAGCCCACCCATACACACACACACACACACATCCTGTGGCGCTGGTAATGAGATTCAGTCTTACATGTGTGAAGCAGGTACTAAGCTACACCCCAGTTCCATGACAACACTGTAAATAGAGACAGTGATATAAAACTAGATCACAGAAAGGAGGTGCTCATAGCAGATGAATGGGCTCATAGCAGAGCCCATACATCATGTCACATGAAAAGCCTGCTTTTGCTTAGTGCACCAGAGATGGGGTGGTAATCAGGACCTTCTCCTTTGTTACTAAGTTAAACCTATTCTTGCAGTCCTGACAGTAGCACATTTGTTGAGTGTTTACAGTAGATATTTGTTCATTTGATCTTAGCCACACCCTTGCAAGAAGGTACAGTTGTTACTTTATACACAGACCTATGTACAGAAGGCATCAGCTCACAGGGTGAAGCTGGCACCACAGTCTAGTGTCTAGTCCTAAAGCTCATACTCCCCAAGTTGCTTTCTCTCATCCTTAGGTTTGTACAAAATTTCCAGTTCAAACCCCTTAATCAGCTTTACAGCCAGGCTAAAAATTTTGACAATTCATACTTATTATCTGAATAAAGTAAGTGTAACTAAGCATCAGATGAGTTAGGACCCTAAATGCTCAACTTAATTTTCAAGTGTCATCTCTATATATAAGTATTAATTTTGAACAGGAATTAATTTGATGGAATACAAATGGTGATGGCCTCACCTTCTGTCTTTCAGATAAACTGCAGGATGGAGGGACTACTACATTACATCAACCCAGCACATGCCATCTCTCTGCTCAGTGCCCTCAATGAGGAGCGCCTCAAGGGACAGCTGTGTGACGTGCTCCTGATTGTTGGAGACCAGAAGTTCCGAGCTCATAAGAACGTCTTGGCTGCCAGCAGTGAGTACTTCCAGAGTTTATTCACGAATAAGGAGAACGAGGCACAGACTGTCTTTCAGCTGGACTTCTGTGAGCCTGATGCTTTTGACAACGTTCTGAACTACATTTACTCTTCTTCCCTTTTTGTGGAGAAGGGCAGCCTTGCTGCTGTGCAGGAGCTGGGGTATAGCCTTGGTATCTCCTTCCTGACCAACATCGTTGCCAAAGCCCCTCAGGCTCCTTTCCCAGCCTGTCCCAACAGGAAAAGAGTGCCCGTGGAAGATGACGAAGCCAGCTCTCAAAAGCGAAGTGTTATTGTGTGTCAGGGCAGAAGCGAAGTGCCAGGGAAAGCCAGTGGTCCAGCCATGCAGGACCTCAGCCATGCTGCCCGGGCCTCCCCCAGTGGTTCAGTCAAGACCAGCACCAGTAAGCCACATGTGGCCAAGCCGCCAGAGCAGCTTCATAGTCTGTCCTTAACTGAAAAGAGCTGGACAAAGGATAGTGCTGCAGTATATGCTAAGTCTCTGGAACAGCCTGGGGCTTTGGATGATCCTAATAGGGGCAATTTGGTAAAGAGAAATACAGTCCTGCCCCCAAAGCCTTCACAGGACAGGGAGGCCACAGATGATAAACCAGGGGTGAGCAGCCAGCTTCCCAAGGGGAAAGCTATAGAGCTGGCTCTGAAGAGACCACGGCCCCCTGTTCTGTCTCTTCATAGCTCATCAGAGACTCCATATCTCTTAAAAGAAACTAGCAAAGGAGGCGGTCAGGGGGAGGATAGGAACTTGCTCTACTACTCTAAGCTAGGGCTGGTGGTCCCATCTGGTGGGCCTGCTTCTGCAAACCAGAGCATTGACAGAAGCGGCCCACTAGTGAAAAGCCTCCTCAGGCGGTCACTATCTATGGACAGCCAGGTTCCTGTTTACTCCCCCTCCATAGATTTGAAGTCATCCCAGGGATCATCCACAGCGGCAAATGAGGCACCGGGCAGTGTGTTCTGTGCGATGTCTCAAAAGTCATCTTTAAAAGATTGCAGTGAAAAAAAAGCCCTGGATGACAGACCTCAAGTGCTCCAGCCTCATCGCCTCAGGTCCTTTAGTGCTTCTCAGTCAACAGACAGGGAGGAGGCCTCCCCTGTGACTGAAGTACGCATTAAGACGGAACCCAGCAGCCCACTGTCAGACCCATCAGACATCATTCGGGTCACTGTGGGAGGAGATGCAGCAGCAGCAGCAGCAGCAGCCACTACGAGAGACCTGCCCCTCAAAACAGAGGAAGACCAGAGAGATATGAGCAGACTCCCAGCAAAGAGAAGGTTCCAGACAGACAGAAGGTCACCCTTGAAGAAGGCAAAGGCAAATGAACACGGGCCTGCTGTCTCAGAAGAGAACTGTGAAGAGGGCAGGAGCCCTCCTTCCCTTGACAGCAACTTCCCAGATTCTGACTTAAACAGAGAGGAGTTTGGTGAGTTGGAGGGGACGAGACCAAACAAAAAATTTAAATGCAAACATTGCCTTAAGATTTTTAGATCAACCGCGGGTCTTCACCGCCATGTTAACATGTACCATAACCCAGAGAAGCCTTATGCTTGTGACATCTGTCACAAGAGGTTTCATACCAACTTCAAAGTGTGGACACACTGTCAGACCCAACACGGCATAGTGAAGAACCCATCGCCAGCCTCTAGTTCCCATGCAGTTTTGGATGAGAAATTCCAAAGAAAGCTGATTGACATAGTGAGAGAGAGGGAGATTAAGAAGGCCCTGATCATTAAGCTGAGGCGCAGCAAGCCTGGCTTCCAGGGACAGAGTAGTTCCCCAGCACAGCAAGTCATCAAGAGGAACTTGCGCCCCCGAGCCAAAGGGGCCTACATTTGTGCCTACTGTGGCAAGGCGTACCGCTTTCTCTCTCAGTTTAAGCAGCACATAAAGATGCACCCGGGAGAGAGGCCCCTCGGAGTAAGCAGAGCTGCTAAGCCAAAAGAGCGGGCTCTGGCACGCGCAAGCGCGGTAGAGAGCAAGGAGGTTTACCCGTGCCGCCTCTGTAATGCTAAGCTCTCTTCTCTTTTAGAGCAAGGCAACCACGAGCGCTTGTGCCGGAACGCCACCGTTTGCCCTTACTGCAGCCTCAGGTTCTTCTCCCCCGCGCTGAAGCAGGAACATGAGGACAGGTGTGAGTACAAAAAGCTGACTTGCCTGGAGTGCATGCGCACCTTCAAGTCCTCCTTCAGCATCTGGCGGCACCAGGTAGAAGTGCATAACCAGAACAACATGGCTTTAGCAGAGAACTTCGCCCTGGCCAGCCTGAACCACAATGGTGAGGTGGCAGCTGCTTCCAGGCCTCAGACTGAGCCCAGCAAGGTAAACCATGTGGCCACTCCAAAAGAGGATACAGCATTTAGTGACTCTTCAGAACAAGTGAACTTTGATTCTGAGGATTCCTCCTGCCTCCCTGAAGACTTGAGTCTTTCAAAGCAACTGAAAGTCCAAGTCAAAGAGGAGCCTGTGGAGGAGGCCGAGGAGGAGGCTCCTGAGGCTAGTGCAGCTCCCAGGGAGGCTGGCCCCAGCAAGGAGGCTGGCCTATGGCCCTGTGAGAAATGCGGAAAGATGTTCACGGCACACAAGCAGCTGGAGCGGCACCAGGAGCTGCTGTGTTCCGTGAAGCCCTTCATCTGCCACGTATGCCACAAAGCCTTCCGTACCAACTTCCGACTCTGGAGTCACTTCCAGTCCCACATGTCTCAGGCTACAGAGGAGCCTGTGCAGAAAGAGTCAGAGGTGTGTCCTGTGCCCACAAACTCCCCCTCCCCACCACCTCTGCCACCTCCACCACCCTTGCCCAAGATTCAGCCCCTGGAGCCCGACAGCCCCACAGGCCTGCCTGAGAACCCAACCCCAGCTACAGAGAAGCTGTTTGCACCCCAGGAGTCAGATACCCTCTTCTACCACGCCCCACCCCTTTCAGCAATCACATTTAAAAGACAGTTCATGTGCAAACTCTGTCATAGGACATTCAAGACTGCCTTCAGTCTTTGGAGTCATGAGCAGACACACAATTAAAGGACCTACCCCTTCACCTGTCACAAAGCAGCAGGCCCTTGGCTTGTGAACTGTGTCCTAAGACAGAATATTTGAAAAAAATAATAATAAAGGTTGGAAATTGTTATGTTTGAATTTTAAGTTTGGGATGAATTAATATTGGCTAGGAATGACCTCACAGCTTTCTGGACCTCAGCAGCAGGGGTTTGATTCTATTACTCTTGAAGGTGGGTTAATGTTGGTGATTTAGGGTTTTGGTTTCTGGGTAGTGGGATGCTCAGAAAGTGGTTTTTTGTTTCTTGTTTTTGTTTTTTTATTATTGCAGACACCTAAGTTTGAGGTAACCCTTAGCCATGTTTCTAAGGCCAAAAACATATAAGGAAGAAGGGTAGTCATTTGCAGTATTGAGTCAGATTTTAGAATACTTTAGCAATAAGAAAAGACAAGCCCCAACTTTAGTAAATTATCCTGACACTTGATAAGAAAAATATTTGGTATTTTGTGGTCCTATAAAACTTCCTTTTTGTATGAAAATTGTGAGAATTTAAATTAGCAATAGTCACACTTAGATTTTTTTTTTTATAAAAGAACGATCTGTCAGTCACTTCATATAATCAATGATGGTCATATGCTAAGGGAGGCAGAGTAATAGAAGCCTGTTTGTGGGGTTCTCTACAGTTGGCTGCAAAGGTTCGTTGTGAAAGCCGTTGAAGTCTGTGGTGTGTTCTCTGCATCATAGCACGGCTTTCAACTGGCGCTTTAGAACTGACAATGTTTGTTCTCTGTCAGCTTGAAACTCAGGTATCATTGAGATAAGCAGTGCTAGCGTGAGGTTAGCAGAGCATAGCCTTACTACATCCTAGGCCACCATTCTCTCTAGAGGCTTCAGAGACTCGAAGAAATGCCAGGTTGCAGTTTCCATGTGCTTTCCAAGAACTGTACACATAACATACACATTTTCTGCCTGTCTTTTGTGAGGACTTCTGTGGGGGTATTGGAGTGGATAGCAGTGAAAATGTCACTACATGATATGCAATTGTGTATTAAAGCACTAGCAAGGGTCCAAAATTAGGGTTGTTTGTTTGTTTTGTTTTTGTTTTTTGAGACAGGGTTTCTCTGTATATCCCTGGTGCTCCTGGAACTCACTCTGTAGACCAGGCTGGCCTTGAACTCAGAAATCCACCTGCCTCTGCCTCCCAAGTGCTGGGATTAAAGGCGTGTGCCACCACTGCCCAGTCAAAATTAATTTTTGCTACTTGATTTGGTACTTAGGGTTTGGGCTCCTCTTTTGTTTTTTCTTGTTTTTTTTTTTTTTTTTTATTTTTTATTTTTTTTATTTTGTCCCATGCAGGTTGTAATTAAATCTCTTTGTAGGCAGAATCCAAAGTTCAGTGAAATATTTCAAAAGACAAAGGGAAGATCACTCCTGGAAAGGAAATTAGGGGGACACAGACTCCCTATTCACTTTTGCTGCAAGCTGTTTCTTCAGATTTTCAAGGTGTGATAACAGAGACACTGGCCCATCTACTCACCAGCATTCTACACCCATGGTAGCAAAGGCAATCTTTATATTGAAAACATTTTTTTTTTTTATAAAATACTAAATGACTTTGTATATTATAGAAGCTATATGTGGAATTTTACCTTTTATCTTTTCACTTGAAAAAGCTATTAGAAATCCCTAAATATGTCTGCATTTCCTATTTTGTTTCTTAAATTTAGCAAAGAAGGGAAATAAAATTAGGTTGCAGTTACTAATTCTTGCCATCTGTTTTCTTGAACTATGCATTTTAGAGATAAACTAAAAGTGTCCACCATTTAATGAATGAAGCCAGTGCCAGGCTAGGTAGCTGTCCACTGAACTTATTCCCTGTGGTGAGTGAATGGTCATCTCTGTAGAGTGTTACTTCTTTTAAGACCATCTTACTGCATGGTCATCTCCTGTGTAGTTACAGAGTGGTAACTTCTAAACCTGGCATTGCCAACTCCTGCCCCAAGACTTGAACCTATGCTACATTTTTGAAGATTTATAAAATAACATTGTTGCAAAAAAAAAAAAAAAAAGAAAAATGTATTTTTGATCTAAATACAGGTTCTGCATATCTGTTAGGTTTTACAAATTACCAGTGTTTGTCACCTTTTTTTGTCTAGGAAAAAAACATAAGATTTCAAATAAAATTTTGAACCAAAAATATTTATAATGCAGTTGTGGTTTTTCTATTACTTTTTATACTGTATCTTAAAAGACATCAGGCTACAAGAATTTATTTTGATGTCAAACACTATCCTTCCATTCATGTAACTATTTTAAATGCTAAGAAACTAATAAAAAACATTAATCACTTTATTCAGTAAACAGTTTTTCAGAGAATGTTTATCTCAGCTACCAGGCAGATGTCTCGTGTGAAATAAATAGGCTTCTCACCACTGTAAATCTTTAGATAGTAAAGATATTCTTGTAAATTTTTCTGATTGTGTTAATTTTTGCAAGTATAGAAAACTCATTGTTTCTTGTAATTATTTAATGTGCCTGCTTTTTTATGCAGTTGTGGAAAGAATGTAAAGTTTTAATATATTCTTTGTTAACCTGTGAACTTGTTATTGTTTTCTTTATGTGGAAAGGATTGAGTACCTAAAATATGTTAGTAAGCAATAGAGCTAGCATTTCCAGGTTGCTAGCACAATCTCCCTTTAAAAGTAGTTCACATACATTTGTGGTTCTGCCAGGGCTGTATTTATTCTGAGTTTCTGTTTTAGAATGTGTCTTTCTCTTTGAAAAGTTTGCCTGGTACTCAATCACTTACCACCTGAACCTGCATGTAGCCCCTCACTGGTGCTAATGAACGTGGAAACTGAGGCTGAGATGATGAGTCCTTTCTTTGGGACAGAGCCTGAACACTGCTTTCCTAGGCCTGGTAGGCCTGAAGTTGGTCTCTGTTCCCTATAGTTGGGCTCTGTGTATGTGTGTGTGTGTGTGTGTGTGTGTGTGTGTGTGTGTGTGTGGGAGGGGGAGAGAGAGGGAAGGAGAGAGAGAGAGAGAAATTGGTGCATTTCCTTAGTACAAAATGAGTAGCTATCATTCCTTCAGATTTCTTCATAAATCCCACCCATTAATTTTGCTAGACTATTCAAAGTCAGTTTGTTAATTTCTGATATCTAATTGGTGTTTTGGGAGTAGTTTTGAAATGCATTATTGACTCAAATACTGCCAGTGCACATCCTTACTAAGTGTTCTTTAAAAGCAGATTTAGTCCAGATGTGGTGGCATGTACTATGTCACCATATTCTGTTTGGGACGTTGAGCTGGAGGATCACTTGAGCCCAGGAGTGATACTGTCTTCAAAAAAATAAGTAAAAGTATTCAAGTAGGTTTTCCTTGCTTGTGGCTGTAACGCTTTTTAAGACATTTGATAATGTTTCTGTGGTTTTTAGTGTGCTCTTCAATGCCCCTCAGTAAGGACTCCAGCTGGGAAAAAGACCATTGGGGGCTTTTCTCCAGGGCAGGGAGGGAAATTAGGGTTCAGAGATAGAGAAGAAAGGAAAGTTAGTATCTGGTGTTTTAAAAGTTCCTTTTAGAGGCAGGCTTTGAGGAATCAAAGTATCTTCCTATAAGTCTTCCTATAAGAGTTCTACATTTTTGGGTCATTTGTGCACACCATTTGAATCTCCACAGCTCTTGGTTAATAATGATTGAAGGTGGCCATTTGTAGCTGTCTTTAATCGAAACTGTCCTGAGAACAGCTTTTCATCAAATTCTGTTTAACTGAAAGCAAATGGGTTTTATAGTTATTGTGTGCAAGTTTTGTTGTTACATGGCCTTTGCAGAATAGAACCTTTTTTTTTTTTTTAAGAAATAACCTTTTGAGGACTGAAAATACATAGTATGATGTATTTTCATATATGTAAGATATGTAATGATGCCTCATTTCTTACTCGATCAGTTCTGTAATTGTCCCTTTGTTTAATGGTGACCAACAATGGATGGGTCAATAAACCTTTACTCTGCTCTTCTTTGAGTTGTGGTGGCACTGGTGTCTGTGCTTTGAAAATCACCAGTGGTGCTGGTGACAGTGAAGGGGACCTTCCTATCAGGATGATGGGGGGGGGG
>JADRCC010524737.1:0-12660 GCA_019843855.1 Hylomyscus alleni
ATAGAAGCCATAAGGAATTACTATCTGAAAACAACAGAATTTCATATCTTCACAGACAAGCAAATGTAACTGTTGTGTTGAAAACAGCAAAGTTGTTGCAATTGAGTTCCCCTGCTGCTCTAAGCCAGGAAGCAAGGACTTTTAAATATGTGTGCAAGGTAAGATTCCCATTCGTGATTTTTGTAGCTAGTGACCAAAATCCTGCAACAGTTAATGGGTAAGGTTTCCTTTTTCTTATTTTAATGAGTAATTATTAACCCTCACATTTTATAAGAATAAGAGATTTCAGCAGTCCTACCATTTTGCTGAACTTATTCTGCAGTACTATGAGGAAAGTTAAGTACTTTATCTGAAAACATTGTGAGATTCAGAGTAACTGTACAGATGTGTTAATTCTCTGTTTATTTCTGTTTGTTTGTTTAAACACAATGGTGAATCTCTTTCAAACCTAATTTCTGTTTGCTCGACTTAAGCAGAATCTGAGTACATTATCAGGGAATCCTCATTTTAAGCGATACCTGCATATGTACCCACATGAGATGAGAAGGGAAAGTACCTGGATCCTCACAGGTGTTCTTGCATTCATCCAGAGTCTCAAAGTTGTTGCTGTTACCCAGGCATCCACCATACACAAACCGTTCACACTGCCTTGACTGGTTGTTATAAAAATACCTAGTCATGAAACCTCGACAGATTCCAGGATCCTCTTCCAAGAAGCAGAAATCTGGCTTTTCTAAAAATTGCAAAGTATATCAGAAAGAAATATTTTCATTTTGTAAATCATTTAGTTATTTTAATAAAATTCATAATTAACTTACTTAGAAAAATCAGTTTTAAAAGTTTAAAGACTAAACCAGAAGGTATTTTATATCACATTAAATAAATAAATAAGTAAATAAAATGACTTTGTTAAAAACTGAATTATTATCTATCTAGCCATTTTGGTGACAAAAGTATATCTTACATTTTTTAAAATAGGTATTTTAACTCTAAGTTTTTTATATTAGATTATAGGGAATTTTATCAACATTTTCATAAACCAATAAAATAAAGACAGTGGGTTATTTGATAATGCACTGACCTTACTATAGAAGTACAAAGTATTATGGTAAGTTTTGCTTTAATTATTTCTGTTGTTTATTAAGAAAAAGTCAACTAAAGTGTTGAGAATCACTTGGTGAGGAGCACTGAGTTACTTCATTAAGAATGCTGTAAGGGCCTTAAACTTTGGAAAGGATCTGAGAGGTACGGAAGTTGCCCTGGCTATTCTTGGAGTTCCTGAATTCTTATGCTGGAATTAATATCTGTGCCCAATATGGCATCCTCCACTGTTGGGTCTCTCCCTCCCTTCCCACCCTCTCTTTTCTTCTTCTTCCAAGCATTGGACTGAACCAACAATGTAGAGGCAGAAAGGAAATACATGTTCGGGATTAGAAGGGCTTTTGCAAAGTCTAAAACCCTTTCTTTGATCATGTTCCAAAACAAGCTAAACATAGCTGTCACAAAGTTTGTAATATAATGACCTACATAACAATCTCTGTCTGCATGTGTACTGTTTAGAGAATTGAGTTAATTAATGTTCCAATGTATTTCAACCAACAGTCTTACCACACTTGAATATTTTAAACAAAGTTGCAATTCCTCCATTTTCTCCTGTAATACCCTACGGTGTCTTAAAGCACCTTGTTTTCTATATCAGGAAGTCAATGCTCACAGTGTTCTATTACTAAAAAAAAAAAATTTTTTTTTAAAAAGCATGTATTCCACACACTTCAGATACAGAGCCCAGAGTCCCCTGAGCTGAAATTACCCAAAAGCCCCCTCCTTGAGGACTAGCTTTCATAATGCCAGAAGGTGTCACTCAAGCTTCCAAAGGGAGGTGACCAGCAGTCCTAGCCAGCTATAACATCTGTGCACAGCCATGACCAGGGTGACACAGTAACCCAGAGAGTGCAGTAGTGCCACACATATCTTGATGGTAACCAACAACTCTATAATTAGACTTCACACCTAAACACTAGAGAAACCATGCCTTCCAGAAATCTTGCCAAAGACCCAGGGAAGAGAAGAGGAGGGGGAGGATGGGAGAAGGGGTTTGTGAGGGCGGGACTAGGAGTAGAGGAGAGAGGGGGCTGCAGCGATGGAACGTGAATAAGTGAATAAATAAATGAAAAAATGTCTCTTAGGAAAGCCAGAAGTTACTCTGATAAAGTCTCTCCAACATGACTGCCTGAACATGAGCTGAACAAGGACAAGGGCAATAGACAGGCTAAACATGGACTCAGGGAGGGGCCTGAGTCCTCATCCCTACACAAACAACTACAGGCAACTGAGGAAAGCTGAGAGTGGGAGAAAGTCTCCAGGGAGGAGTATACCAATTAGTTATTCAATGCCAAATGGTCAGCCCTGAAAACGTGTGTGTGTGTGTGGGTGTGTGTGTGTGTATGTGTGTGTGTGTTACATTATACAAATTGCTCAGATTGTACTTACATATTTAGGAATACATATTATGTGCTTAGAGCATATATTATAAATTTAAGAACATATATATGTTTGTAAATATGTATGTATTTTTAAGATTGTAAGAGTTTGCCATGAAATTTTTACTCCTGGAAAATTCAGAAGCTACACTGATAAAGTCTTAGCATCATGACTGATACATGTGAATATCAGCAATTAATGGAAAAAAGAGCCATGAATTTGAAGGATACCAAGTAAGAATATATGGGAGGGTTTAGAAGGAGGAAAGGGAAAGGGGAAAGCTTTGATTATATTATAATGTCAACAAATAAAAGAAATTAAACAAGAGCATGTGCTCGACAAGATTAGAGAGAGACACAGATCTGAAGATAAATCCCCAATGTAAAAGTTTCTACTAAAATACCATTTTAGTAAAAAATAAAAATTTATTTTCTACAGCTTCTCAAAATGCAAGTTGAAATTTAACTTTGTTTCTTATTGACTTTCAAAGTGAATGTCAGTGCAACTCATGTTTTTCCTTTTTCAATTTGAAGCGAACTTATTGTGGTCAAAATGATGGTTTCGTGCATATACATTATGGAATGGTTAAATCTAGATTATTAATAGAGCACCTCACATCACTGTAACAAGTTTAGACTGAGAATACAATCTCTCAGCTTTCACAGGAGTTAAATACATGGCGTGCTATTACGTGACTGTAATCTTCATGCTCTATGATAGAACCTTGAATGTTCCCTCCTACCCACTGACCTTGTCTCCTTGGTCACCTCTCTACCACACCATCTCAGTTAAAAACAATGCCACTTTCTACTGTTTAGATTACCATGTTAAGATTTTATGGCTGAGATCATGCTGTGTGTAGCATTCAGCTTGATGTTCACCAAGTCCAAACACGTTGTTGTAAATAACAGTATTTCCTTCTTTTCCACAGCTGAACACGTTTTACTTTATGGGGAGTGTTTTCTTTGTTAATTTATCTGTGGGGGTTGAAGTTTCAGTTCACCCCATTTCTTGGCTATTGTAGAATAATACTTCAGTGGATAGGCTGTGCAACCTGTTATTTCCCATCCCTTTGTATTTACTGAGTGATGGCGTTGATTGTTACTCTAAATTCTATTTTTAATTTAAAACCTTGATGAAGAGCATCATATTGTTTCCCCTCATTGCTATGTAAATTTATAATATAAAACTTTACTAATTATTAATTTATAATTATAATTTATAATTTATCAGTGCCCTTCTCTCTTGGTAACAACCATTAATACAGGAGTTTGGGTTAGAATCTGTATTACTTTGATAGTTAATGTTGTGTAATCATTTCCTATCATATTCTTGTCCTTTAAGTGTCCTTATGATATGTAACATTTGGGAAATGTGACATATGTTGTGGGATATTTGAGGAAAAAACTTTTGTAAATTTTTATATATGAAGGGAAAAAACAAATACATTCCATTGTCATTTGAACAGCTTTTCATGAAAATTTGAATAATCTTTAAAATGTACAAAATTTATGAATAAAAAGTTAATGAAGTATATTGCATATTAAAAAGCAAAAAATATAATAATTTATGCTAATGATCATAATTAATAAATTCTATATGGAAGATTATTTTACCTGAGACACCATCAAATTATAAGAATTTACATGAAAGCTGAGAATGCACAGGTGTTATATTATTCTTAGGTCTACTATTTAAATAGTATTAAAATAAAAATAAAACAGGATTATAAACAAGCTAATTCTCCAATTTCGTTACAGTTTCATTTTTTTGGACTGGTGTACACACTGTGGTAAATGGTACTCAGTTATAATTGAGAAAGAATGTTGATGCAATGATATGGTGGCACATGCCTTTAATCCCAGCACTGGGGAGACAGAAACAGGCAGATTTCTGTGAGTTCAAGGCCAGTCTGGTCTACAAAGTGAATACAAGATAGCCAGAGCTATCACAGAGAAACTTATCTTGAAAAACCAAAAAAATGGGCTGGTGAGATGGCTCAGCGGGTACAAGCACTGACTGCTCTTCTGAAGGTCCTGAGTTCGGATCCCAGCAACCATATGGTGGCTCACAACCACCCGTAATGAGATCTGACGCCCTCTTCTGGTGCATCTGAAGACAGCTACAGTGAATTACGGCTGAGAGAGCAGGCCGGAGCGAACAGGGCCAGAGTTCAATCCCCAGCAGGCACACACATGATGGCTCACGGCCATCTGTACAGTTACAGTGCACTCATACACATAAGATAAATAAAATAAATCCTTAAAAAAAAAAAGAAAAATCAAAAAAATAGTTCGAGGCCAGCCTGATCTACAGAGTGAGTTCCAGGTTAGCCAAGACAGAGAAACCTTGTCTAGAAAAAAAAAACAAAAAACAAAAACAAAAACAAAAAAAAATCACAAAACAAAAGTTGGTAGCACAGAAGTTATAATGTCAATTTCTGTACACATCAGGAAATTGCTTAGGACTAATCTTTTGTTCTGAGGGATTGTCCTGAATCTTCATTCTCTTTTGATTTCCTTTTGATATCTTGTGATAATGTCACTATCATTAAACCTGGAAATTGATTTGTCCTACTTCAATGCTAGGAAGCATAATAAGACAGGATTTCTCTGTCAATCTCCTGTTGCCCTGGAACTCACTCTATAGCCGAGACTGATGTTACAGGTTATTTGATCATACTGTGAACCCTGAGAGTAAGTTATTTACTGAAAAAAAAAAAAAAAAAAAACCTGGTTTTAGTTGTGGTGTGGCTCAGCCTTAGCACACACCTTGAATCCAAGAGCTTTCTGCTTGAATATTATAAACAGGATTAAATACAGTCAATCATAGGTCAAGAGGTGGAGCAAGCCATCAATGACAGGAAGTGAAGACAGGATTATTAAGAAAAATCATGGAGAGAAAGAGACAGTCAGGGGGATGGATCGAGAAATAGGGGCATTATTTCTGCATTTAGTTTGAAGGACATTTTTGGAGACTGCAGAAGAGAGGGGCATTCCTTCTGGGATACGAGCTCAAGAGGAAGATCAGAGTCACTTACTAAAATTATACAAGTCCCATAAGAAGTCAAGCCTTTTGCAAAGATTGACTTCAGCTGTAAATAGAATAGTATCAGACTCAGAAGTTAGACAAACATTAATTGAATCTTTGGCTTTTGAAACTGATATCTCAGAATGCAAAAGAGTGATTAGGTCTTTAAAGACAAGATCAGCACGAATAGATGAATGGATTAGAAATGCTGCTGATAATTGGATCTTATATTTATGACGGTACTCTGATATAAGTAATTTCTGAAAGTTTTTCAAAATGTCAGATGTTTTAATTATGGTAAGCAAGGTCATTTGAAAAGGGATTGTAGGCAAGGTGTTCTTAGAAACAATGTTTTTCTAAAGATAACCCAAAAAAGAAGGCCTAATGTTCTGGAGTATGCAGAAGGTGTGGCAAAGGCCAGCTTTGGATTAATGAATGCAGATCAACAAGACAGGCAACATAACCTTTTGCTATCAGGAAATGCCCTAGGGGGCCTCCTGTAGGCCCCAATATCAAAATTGACAGAGCAATAAAAAGACTTCATGCCTGTTTTTTAAAACAACACTGTTCTGAATATAATCAAGAAAGAAAAGCTTCAGCTGATAAAACAAAAAATTCAAAAGAGACCAGAAAACAAGTATTCCTGCAAACTGCTATAAATGATCAGAAACCAAAGCTATCGGTGGCATTGAAATTGAAGATTTAGTAGATACAAGAGCAGATGTAACAATAATTTCACCAAAATCTTGCCATCCAATTTGGTTGGCCTTTTCAGGGGGTAAATATTCAGCTTCTAGGGATGGGACATTTATATTGGGTGAAATAAAGTGCAAGATAGATCCAGTGTATGGGGCCAGAAGGAAAAATTAAAGCTATATGTGGGTAATATAGACATAAATTTATGGGGACATGATCTGTTGCAACAATGGAAAACACAGATTAACAATACTCCAATCTCAGAAATAAACCATAAAGTAAAGAATGCTTCTGAGAAAAATATTAAAAGTTACTATCAAGAACAGTCACAGACCATTCAGGCTGTACATAAGCAAGACCCAACAGCTGTTGGTTTTTCAAAGGTACCAAGTGCTCTACCTTTAAAATAAGTAACGGACAAACCTATGTGGACAGAACAATAGCCTTTAACATCAGAAAAGTATGATAATTTACCAAAGGCACATTTTCCTTACTTGCAGAAAATGAAAAAATGGGTTTTCTTAAACCATGTGTCTTAATGTCATGTTGGAATGTCAGACTATGGATTTCCACATGGCCCACACCATCTTGGACATTAGCCTTTGAGTTTTCTTCTTAAATAAAAAGGATATTTTTGCTGTTTGTGTTTTTAATAAAAACACAGTTAAGAGATTTAAAATGTTTTAAGTAAATTCAAAGGGATACTGCAGTGTCTAAGTTTTCACTGTATCCAGTTAAAAAAAAAAACATTACCTCTGATGTCATATAGATTTAAACTCAACCCCCAACAGAGGTATATAAGAATTATTTTAGATAAAGGCTACTAATTTACATGTAAGTGAAAGTTACCTGCTCCAGATGCTGTCTTTATAGTTGTCTTCTTATAACCTGCAAAAGGAAGTATGTGAATTAGTGGCCATCATTGACAATGTAATATTATGAACTAGATCTTCAGCTAGAACAATTACATAATCCCACTAACATTATCCTCATACAGAAATGTCTTAATGAGTCAAGTTTTGTATAGAGAGATTATTATAGCCAATCATTTTTGTTTCTTTATTTTATTATTGTTATTGTTTGTTGTGTTAGTGTATATCAAATGCAGGGCCTTATAAATGCTATGCAAAAAAGTCTACCACTGAACTGAACCTCCAGGTCTCCTTCCTTTTTTTAAACTTATTTTAAGTGATATATAAAAATGTAGAATTATACATAGTAATAGGGTGTTATGTCATATTTCAACTTACTGTATACTGAGTAACGTTTAACTGAGGCTAGATATATCTACCCCCTCAAATGTATATCAGTTTTTTTGTTGAAACCTTTTAAAACTTTTCCATGCAGCTCTTGGAATGCATAATATTGCATTGCCTGTAGCTCTCCTACTATGCATTAACATCAGGTAGAATTACAAATGATAAGATTGGTAATCATTTTTAAAATATTATAAAATTATGATGTGACTGAAAGTAAGAATACCAGTAAAATTTAATAACACATTATATGTTTTATAATCTTTCAGCTGTAAATTCAATACCAAAGCTAGACCAGGTAAAGTTTACATGGAAGGGATAAAATTTTGGTGCTTTTTGTAGTATTACAAAATTCCAATATAAATGACTCATTTCTAGATCAGTTTTAGAAGCACTAAGCTTACTCAAATAATAGAAATTTATATAGGTTAGTACATTTCTCTTTGACTAACAGTCAATTCTCTGATTCACTAACTTCAGAGAAAAGTGTTGGAAGAACATGCTGTTTATAAAGGTGCAGCCAAGTCTATAGGAAAAACAATTGTTTCTGACAACCCAGCTCCCAAGTAGGGAAGCTGCATTAATTTCGTTGTACCTATGAAACTCTTCAGTGGACTTACGGGCTTCTTTCCTTCTCACTACAGAGAAGGTAATAGATGAAGCTTTATAATTTTATGATACTTGACAGGAAGAAATCAAGAAACAACAGTGGGCTAGAAACCTAGAAATGTAAACAGCAGGCTTTCTTGTGAAATTGCATTGCTCTTCTAAAATTACTGAATCTGCACCGAGCCCTCATAACCGTACCAACGCTTGTGCTGCAGGCTTCCCAAAAACCTACCTGGTATGCAAGTTTTCTTACACTCTTCCAGCGTATCAAATCGGTTCTCGTTTCCTCCACATCCCCCATATATAAATTCTTCACATTGATGAGTATACATATTGAAAAAGTAACTCCTTATCATTGCTTTGCATGGACCATCTTCCATCTTCATTGCACAAAATGTATGCAGCGGTTTCATTGGCTGCAGCTCAGAATCTACAAGGTAAATTTTAACATTACATCACTCTCTCCCTACACTATGATAATGTCTTTGCTGTTGTTTTGTCAAATATACAATTTTCACCATCAATTTTTAAATAAGAAAATTAAAACTGAAAAGTCAGATTATTATGGGTTCAGTGCAAGTAACGACCTGAGCAAGCGAGTATATACGTTCCACGTATTTGATATTTATGTGTGATCTGTAAGGAAGGCACTTGAGGCTTTAAATGGCATCAACTAACTTGTCCTCTGGAGGGCTGCAGTGCTCTGTTCAGTTAAAGCTATCAGCACAACTGTAAAACATTTGCTTCATTCACCATAAAATTATTTTAAATACTAAAACATGAATAGACATCACTTCAATGTTCTCATATAAAAATTATTTTAAAACAAAGTATAAATTGTACATCAATGACAATCTATTAATAAATCAATTTTTTAAATTCCCTACAATTTTAAAATGTGAACTTTTGAAAAATATTTATATACATTTGGCCTAGACTACTTTCAACTATCTTCTTCCATTTGTAATTTATTATTATAGTTAAATTTTAAATTAATATATTCTAGCCATATTTTAGTAAAGTTATGATTCTAACAAAGAAATTGGAATGTTCTCACTTATTTCTTCCTTTTTTACTTATTTACTTGTTTGCGAACATGCTTGCAGATATGCATAAGTGGAGGGGTGCACAAACTCCCTGACTGTCTCTCTTCAATTGCTATCTGTCACTACCCTGGAACTTGAAAGGTAGACTAGGCTGGCTGGCTTGCTCTGGGGATACCAGACCCCAGAAATCTGCCTTTCTCTGGCTTCCCACCTCTGGACTTACAAACATGCACCATCAAATCCAGCTTATTTTTACATATGCTCTGGAATAAAACTCAGATCCTGGTCTTACAAGTCAAGCTCATTACTGTCTCCTCAGCCCCAATCATTTATAGGACTAGGAAAATCACAGTTAGACATCTGTGGTGGCTGGGGTCAAACGTCAAGTTGACTGAATCAAGAGTCACCTGACAGAAGGCTTCTGAGCAGGCCTGGGATATGGATGGGGAAACACTGGTTAGTTTCACTGACTGGGAAGACCCGTCCACTGTGGTTGGCTCCCATTCTCTGGGCTGGCAACTAGACAGTGTACCAGAAGGAGAGCTGAGCACAGACTTTGTCTTTTTGCTCTCTAGCTCACTTATATAAGATCTTGCTTACTGAAATCTCGTGTGTGTGTGTGTGTGTGTGTGTGTGTGTGTGTGTGTGTGTGTGTGTGTGTGTGTGTTTCAGGAAGATAGAGTCCAAATTCAGCCTGCTATTTAATAATGTTACCACAAGAGGGAGAGAGTGTACCACAAAAGAGTTGCTTCTTTAAAGCTGTTGATGTAGTTACAGTAATAACGGTCAGATTTTCTTCTAAGTAATTACAATCTCATGGAAGTTTGTTATAAAATCATCTAATGATCTCCCAGTAGTGATGCCAGACGCATTTAATCCCAGAACTCAGGAGGCAGAGGCAGGTAGATCTCTGAGTTCAAGGCCATCCTGGTCTACAGGACAGCTAAGGGTACACAGAGAAATCTTATCTCAAAAACAAAACAAAACAAAAAACAAAAAGAACCCAAAAAAACAAAGAACAAAAAGCATATTGTCTACTTTTGTAGATGTTCCTTGTGATGCAGGTTTTATCAAGTTGCTCAGACTTATACCTGCAAATGATAGACTGACCCTCATACGCTATTACATCAGGTGTAGTTCACAGTAGTAAGAGTAAGAGTGTCACAAACCTGTATGGCTGAGATTTGATCCAAATACTTGGATTACACAATTTAATAATGTAATTTCTACTCAACGGCATTCTTAAAATTGCTTTATAAAGTTGGAAATAATTTTTGATGAAAATCTGGAGCTAAATTCAGAGCAACTGCTTAAAGACAAAAACACTATCAACTTTTTATTTTATTACTAGCTTATTCTTCTCTAGGATTTCCATATTAATGAAGTTACCATAATTTTCTATCAGCAGATTCTATGCATTGAGCTTGTTACTACTCACACCTAAGCAGGACGTCCCTGACAATGGGGAGAGCTCAGGTTAATCTCTGACATACACAGCCATCCGCCAGGAAAGGTGTATGCCTGTCTTGGCTTTCATTTATTGGGATAACCTTTTTGAGTATTGTGTCCTGAATGCGTATCTATCAAGTACTGGGTTGTTATTGCAGATACAACAATATACCGGGTAGCAGACCCCTTTCATGAAGCTTGCAATCACTAATTTATACTAATTACAATAATAACCAAGAGCTTACTAAAGAGAAGACAGCAGAATATCTCAGGGAAGAAGTAAGGATAATTTTTCTTACACTTGGGAGAGTTGAGGACAGTGTTTTAAAAAATAAAGGATATTCCTTTGTACCCATGAAACTAGACAATTTACAGAATAATATAACAAGAATCTGATCTAATGTAACAAAAAAATAGAATTGTAATTTATATTTAAATATTTGTAATTGAGTGTTTATATTTTGTATCTCCTAGTCTACGGGTAACAATCTGGTTTCCTCCCCTGTGTCTTGGAATGTCAAATAAAAAGCTCAGTAGCATATGGAATGCTCAGGTCATGGGATGCCTGAGTGTTAGAGCACCACTCACTGGGCAACGATTGTGAATCTGGGGCCAACAGGGAACTTACTAAGGATCCACATGCTGGATGCCTCTCGGTATTGTAAAATTAATTAAAAATTAAACAGAAATAAAACAAACCTAGATAAGACTGTGCAACTAATTTAACAAAAGAACCTCAACTCTACAATATTAAATCAAGCCGTAGCTAGCTGCAGGACTCCGGCCTCCAATCCTAGTCCTCTGAAACTGAAGCAACAGTCGTGAGTGTCAGGTCAACCTGGACCATGTAGATGAGAGCCCTCCATGAAGCTGTGGGGACTTAAGACTCTCCTCTCGGCCCCCACTATTCCCTCCCTCCCATCAACTACACTGTGAGGATCAGAGGATGGATTTACTCAACCTTGTTAACTGGGGAATACACTGGACAAACTCACTAGAGATGAGAATATATATAAGAGACTCTAATATATGTCAGAACTACAATATAATTTGAGACTGTCAAGTTGTGAATATTTCCCATTATCAAAAACTTGAGTTCTATCAATAGTTTTGTACAAAGTGTTACTTTGGGGGGAAACGTATAAATCTACAATGATAACCGCACACATTTTTTCATTATTAACATTCTTATCTTACACTCCATGAAATGGGAACTTGCATCCATACCAGTCGCTTTGATATCTAGTCTCATCTCAGACATTGTTATTTTGAAAATACTGGTAAGAAGGAGAGGGTGGCTGGTGCTCGGGGATATAGTTCTTTTCCTTCTCTTACTTCTCCCAGCTCACAGATAAAGCCATGTTAGCAATACTTCACTTCTTGCAGTATTTAGTTCAGACCTAGTTCAGAGCTAGTTCAGAGCTTTACTGCTTACAGAAGATGTCTCTCCTGCTGAAGTGACTCAATTTTGGATAGTCTAGAAACTAACATACACAGTACAAGAATTGTCTTAAGAAAAATACCACTTTGGGGTTTTTTGTTTGTTTGGTTTTGGTTTTTTTAGGTTTTTTGAGACAGGGTTTCTCAGTGTAGCCCTGGCTGTCCTGGAATTTACTCTGTAGACCAGGCTGGCCTCAAACTCAGAAATGTGCCTCCCTCTGCCTCCCAAGTGCTGGGATTAAAGGTGTGTGCCAACACTGCCCAGCTGTTTTTTGTTGTTGTTGCTGTTGTTTGGTTTTTTGGTTTTTTTTTTTTTTTTAATGTCTATGGGGGCTGGAGAGATGACTCAGCAGCTAAGAGCATTTGCTGCTCTTCCAGAGGACCCAGGTTCAATTCCCAGCACACAAAATTTTAATTTTGAATATTAAAATTGTGGCCTTTATCTGTCAAGTACTGGGTTGTAGCAGGCTATAACTCCAGTTTCCAGAGACTCAGTGCTGTCTTCTGGGGACAATGTACACACACGGTGCACAGTCATGGATGTAGGCCAAACACACAGACACATAAAATAATAAAACAAACATTTAAAAAATAAAAATTCTAGCTCAATGAATTTTATACTAAATTGAGAGTTTTGACAAGCTAAAAAAAAA
>JADRCC010524743.1:3552-14673 GCA_019843855.1 Hylomyscus alleni
AAACCTGCACATACATGCACACATGCATACACACATTTGCATGCACATATGTGCACACACATGTACACGCACACACACACATATGTGCACACACACCACATCTGCTGTTTTTACATGTTTTATTATCCTAGATGTGGATGTTTTACACTGGGCCTGCTAAGGCAGAGTGAGAGCAGAGAGCAGAAGCGTGGAGGTTGGTGTGGGAGAGACATTTTGGGGCCACCAGTATGCTGAGGCCACGTTCGAGAAGATCACGCTTGTCTGGGGGGAGGGGGAGGGCAGTGCCAGCCAGGAAGCCTTCAGACATCTGACATACTCTTTTTGCTTCAGGTCAAAAATACTCACACTTCCTGCTCCTCATAGGGGTGTGCACAGAATGCAGCCGACTCACCAAGGTGGTTTGCAACGGGTCTGTTGTCCCAGGCATCAAAGCTGGTTAGGCCCATGTGTTATTTTTTCCACTCTCAGCTATGCAGCTCTAGAGGGGCTGACTGCTTAGACGCAGTGTTTGTTTTGAGTGCTGAAAGTGAAGGGTGAATTAACTGTCCCTAAGCAAGTAAGAAAAAAAAAAAGAACTCGGAAGAGGGAGAAAAACAGTGTAAACAATACGGGGATTGAGTTTCAAAGCCCTTATTTTCGAAAAGTTTAATGATATTTCCACTAAAGCCAAACTGTCAAAACACGAGCGGGTGATCTGCCTGCTTTGAAAAGACATTAGCTCCTTATGTAAAAGCCAGTAAGTGAAACTCAAGAGGACCTGAGCAGCCAAGGAGGCTGGCCTCTCTGAAGAGCTCAGCCACCCCCATCATCCCCGAGTGACTCTTTAGATCTTGGGCTGTGAAGTGAGAAATTGGATGCAGAACAAAGAGAAGGCAGAAAACTGTGTGAATAGAGAAGGGTTAAAAATCTCAGGCTGGGCTGTGGCCAGGGGCATTGTGGGTGATGACTGGTACCAGAGCAGTGGTGGTTGGACCCATCATCTAAATGGGAGTGTCAGAGGGGACTAGAGGTTGTGTGCTGACTCTCTTCCTGAGAAGTACCCTGTGCTGTCTTTACCTCCTGGAAAATGTGGGGTGTCTCTTTTCCTCCTGAGGGGTGCAAAGTACCCTCTTTCTTCTGAGAGGTCCACTCAGGATGTATCTGGGCTGCCCTAGGACATGCCTTCCTTTGGGGTTTGTCTTGGCTCCCAGCTCTGGGATTAGCAGGCATGGCTCTCCTTCTGGACTAAATTTTTCTACATCCAGAGAGAGAGAGAGAGAGAGAGAGAGAGAGCCTTGTTGAGTTCACCTTTGCCCCCCATTCTCCCATTCTCGAATCTGCCTTTCCTTCAGATCTCTAAAACAGTCTAGTTGCTAGCTCAGAGATTCTAACCTCACTCCTTTGAGATCTGCAGATGTTTTAGATTCCAAAGCCATACCCCTATAAAACAATGCTTACACTCAGAGGAAAAAAAATATTGGTGTATACTATATACCATGTTTGGGGTCAGAGAGAGTAGACCCAGTTTGGATATTCAGAACCCACACAAAGCTGGATACAGCAACTCATCTCCCTGTAATCCCACACTTCTAAGGGAGATGGGATCAGGAGAAGCTCCAAAACCCTGTGGGCCACCTGGGTGGTATACACAGTGCTGAACAAGAGAGACTCTGCCTCCAACAAGGTAGGAGATGGCTGAGACCAGAGGCTATCCTCTAACATCCACATGCACACTATGGCATGTGCACACTTGTGCACACACATAGTAAAACAAAAGATTCTCAGTTGTGTCTGAACTTCTAATAAACAAGTCATTTTTTTCAGTTCAAATGCATGCTATGTCTCATAGTTTGAAAGTGGGACCCTTGTAATATTAGGATCTGCCTCAAGCCAACTGCATCTCAAACTGGGCATCCTGGGTTTTTGTTTTTGAAATCTGGCAGACTTTCTGGGGTTTCTGTATTCACAGTATGCATGTAAGCAGATTCTAAGGAAACTCAAGCCCAGTGGGGAATTCTTCTAAGACTCTGGTTAGGTGAACCCACAGGGCCAGGTGTTCCCTCTCTGCTCCTGCTTCGTGTCTGGGTGCACTGTTGGATTAGCTACTTTTCTAACAAAAGCGACTCATGGGAGTGAGGATTCATCTTGGCTCGGGGTCTGAGAGTGTGCAGAAGACGTGCGGGGTTCATCTTGGCTAAGGGGCTAAGACTGCAGGTATGGCAGGGTCCATGGCTGTGGAGTGTGCAGCTGCCTCTTCCCATCTCAACAGACCAGGGAATAGGGACAGTGGAAGACTGGTGCTCGGCTGGCTTTCCCCTCTTCCCTTTGCTCAATCCTGGACCCTAGACATGGGGTAGCATTGCCCACATTCAGGACAGGCCTTCCTCATCTCATTTCATCTAAAGGTTCGCTGCACAGATCAATGACAGAGGTCGATGTCTTCCTCTGCCACTCCCTTCCTTTTAGACAGAGTCTCACCGAACCTGGATCTCACCAGTTGTTTAGACTGGGCTGGAGAGCAAAGCTTCTAAGTTCTACCCATCCTAGGTGTTTCTTAGTCCACTAACGTTGACGGCAAAGGTCAGCCATGATATCTGTCTACTCCCTAGTCACAACACATATGATGACTGGTTCTAAACCTGACATTCTCTCTGGGGGACACATGCTGGCGCACCTGTGAGCCCTGCATGCTGCAGGTGCCACCCCTGTGAGCAGAGGCAGCAATCTGAGAAGTATAGAGCCAACTTCAGCCTCTCAGAGTCCATGACCAGGCAGCAAAACCACCAGGTCATGCCTAGACATGTCACACATACAGCTGGCACAATGACAGCTATGTCCCTTCTTATTCCAGTTGAGACACCTCCACAAGTTCCCTGCTTGAGGATGGCTAGAGAGCTGATCCAATTAAATGACTGAAGACCAGAGTTCAATCCCCAGAACCAAGTTAAAAGAAAACAAAACAAAAGCAAACCCCCAACATTGTGGTAGGCGCTTGTAATCCCAGCACTGAGGAGACAGGGGATCCTCAAGGTTCTCTGACCATCCAGCCTCCTTCAATTAGTGTTTCCCTGGCCAGTGAGAGTCCCTGTCTGAAGAAAAGGTAGACAGGGCACAAGGAAAGACATCCTGAGTTGAGAGGTTGTCCTCTGACCTATACGTACACATATACACGTGTACCCATAAACACATAAACACACAGATATATACACAGATATATACTCTCACACATGCACAGAAAAATTTCTCTTGGGAAATCAGTGGGAAGGGATGACTCCCTGCATTAAATGTGACCAGCAGTTCCAGTACATTGCTAGAATTCAGCTGAAAAAGGCAGATTGGCCATTCCCCAACCCTGGCACTGAATAGCATGATTAGCTGGACAAACTACACAGGTGAGCACAGGGATCTCAAAAAAGAAAAGAAAAGAAAAGAAAAGAAAAGAAAAGAAAAGAAAAGGGTCAGAATTTTGCCAAGCCATTGACTCAAGACATCTTTATCCCCACCCTCAGCCAAACCTCCCCACTCCCACCCCCTCCCATGGCCTTGTAGCTCAGGCTTAGTGCTCAGACAGACAGACAGAACTGTGTTGCTGGAAGAGTCATGCACACGGATGCAAGCATATTCGTACATTTGTGCAGGCACAGGGGTCAGAGGTCAATGTCTTCCTCTGCCACTCCCTTCATTTTAAGACAGAGTCTTACTGAACCTGGATCTCACCAGTTGTTCAGACTGGGCTGGAGAGCAAAGCTTCTAAGTCCTTCTGTCTTCACCTTCCCAACACCAAGTTGCAGACGAGTACACCCAAGGTTGGCTCTTAACTCAGATCTTCAGGACTTTACCCCAGGTGCCTTTCTACCTTTGTGTTCTAGGGTTCACTGGGGCACTGGGAGCCCATGGTTCAGACTCAAATACATATCACCACACACCTGAGCCTGACTGTTTGCTGAGGCTGACTGGCCATTGTGCCCTCGGCACTGCACAGGCTGTGGGGTGTGACAGCAAAGGGACGTGGTGGCCAAGAAAGCTCTCGTCTCTATGTCGGGCTCCCGATGGCCTCAACACCTGCTCACTGTCACTTCTCCTCAGGTTCCCAGGGGCTTCTGGGTAACTGCTGACACACTGTCTTAGCAAGCTCTCTCTTAGATCTTAGTGAAGCTACATTTGGGCACACAGGACTGCTGTGGGGGTTAGGAGCCGATGCTTCTATAAAGGAAAGCCAGCCCCTCTGCTGAGAGCTTTGCCCAAGGCCTGAGGTCAGCAGGATAGGCTCAGGCCTTGAGGCCTACAAGGTGGTTGGCTACATTGCTGGCAAGTAGCAAAATCTCTCCTTCAACAGTGTTCTTTAAGGGAAGGTTCTTTAAAGGCAACTAACTGTTCAGCCCCTTTACTCTGGCAGCCAGGACAGAGAAGGTGAGTAAGCCTGTTTATGCTCCTTGTGTGGTACGATGGAGAATCCAGCCCTGTAGAAAAAACATTTCCTGGACCTAGGGGAAGGATCAGAGGAGAAGCATGGTGACCACTGATCATGGTGACTGAGGGACAGAGGAGATTCCCTTCCATGTGTGGCACACTAAACCAGCTATGTCACTCTTACGCTCTCACCAAAAGACACTGCATCTAATGCAGAGACACTTGTACATCCATGTTTACGGTTGCTCTACTCACAGCACCCAAGAAATGGAGTCAGCCTAGATGTCCATCATCTGAGAACTGGATAATGAAATGTGGTAGTTACCCAATGGAATTTTATTCAGCCACAAAGAACAATGAGATAGCGGACTTTGCAGAGACTTGGATAGATCTGGAAAGCATTATATTTGGCTAGTGGGCCCAGACTCAGAGGGTCACAGGTTGGTCTTTCATACATGAATCCTAACTGTTAATGTCTGTCTTTATGTAAATAAGGGGGCAGGGAAGTAGGAGTAAACTTTGAAATTAGGCAAGGGACCACAAAGGGGGAAGAAGGGGAAGAACACATGTCATGAAAGCAAAAAGGAGGTTCTGGGAGTTGGGGGCACAGAGCGGGAAGGGTATGGGGAAGGAAAAGAGAAACAAAAACAATTTCATTTGAAAAAAATTCCATAAAGAGATGTAATTCTCTGTATAAAACAAAAACAAACCAGGTAAAATGGTGGCGGTGTATGCCTGTAATCCCAGCACACAAGAATCTGGAACAAAAGGTTATGAGTCTGAGACCAGCCTGGCCTACACAGTGACTCCATATCAGAGAACCATGTATGAATGTAGTTCAGTGCTAGAACACTTTGCTACCCAGCATGGACTACACAGTGACTCTGTTTCTGAGAACCAGGTACTATAAATGTAGCTCAGTGGCAGAACACTTTGTTACCAGAGCAAGAAGACCCTGAGTTCCATTACTAGCATGAAAAACAAAAACAAAAACTAAACAAAACAACAAAACAAAAAAACCCCAAAAAACCAAAGCCAGATCTCGATTCCATCTCCCGTTATTTCAAAAGGCAGGGAGGAGACGTGTTTTCTGCAGCTGTGAATACCTTTGTTTGAACAATAGATATATTACATGTTACCCTTGAAGAGCTAAGGTAAGGGCTACTTGGAAATTTCAAGTCCCAGGATAAAGCACTAGCAGAAAACCACCCAGGCCCTGGGACGTGGCCGAGAACCGCCCCCTCACTGCTGTGGTTTCTTTCCAAGAAGCTCAAAATGCGGCTGAATTAGGACTGTTTGCTTCCGTTCTAGCTGCTTCCCAGTGCCAGGTTTACACTAAAGTTCTGGCCTGCAGAACAAAGACATTTCAAACCCAAATTAACCATGCCTCAGTTTGGAAACCCTGTCTACATCCTGGCAGTGTCTGCCTCTGCCTCCCTAGCCACCTTCCACTCCCACCCCCAACCTCAGTATCCTTCCCAGACATTCCATCTCTCTCTCTCTCTCTCTCTCTCTCTCTCTCTCTCTCTCTCTCTCTCACACACACACACACACACACACACACACACACACACCACACGTGTGTGTGTGTGTGTGTGCGCGTGTACACGTGTATATGTGTGGTTGCCTGTGTTTGCATGCATGTGTGCAGATAGGTCAGAAGTTGGCATCCAGGGTGAATTTCTCTATTTTTTTTAAGACACTTTCTCCCCCTGAGTCTGGAGCTCCCTGAGTCTGCTACACTGCCTGGCCACTGAGCCTCGCTGACCACCTTCCAGTGCTATGGTTTATAGACAGGTGCCTTCCTTTCTTGCTTATACATGGGTTCTGGGGACCCAAACACATGTCTTCATGTTTGAGCAGCAAGCACTTTCTCAGCTGAGCCTTCTCCCCAGTTAGTTGCTCATTGCTATCATCAAATCCCTGACAAAAGCCATGTAAGGCAGGGAAGGTTTGTCTTGGCTCACAGTTTGAGGGAAGGCATAGCAGCAGGAGCTTGAGGCAGCTGGTCCTCTACAGTCAGGAAGTGGAGAGAGATGGAAGCAGATACTCACTTCCTCCTTTTTACTCTGCTGCAGCACACGTAGATTGGGTGTCTTAGTCTATACTGCTATAAAAGAAAGACCCTGAGTGGGCAATTTATATTTCAGATTGGTCTGGAGTCCAATCACTACACAGAGCAATTGCCCATCTCTATAGTGCTGACCATGAGACAAAGGGCTGTTAAAATAGGGTGGCTGCCAAGTGCCAGTCTTGGATAGCAAGTACTAGTCCAGGGTATAATGAGGATCAATCGGGAGATTCTCTTCTGTTTCCAAGTGTCAAAGGGAACAACATGCTTTTAAGCAAAGCTTAGTGCTGGTAGCTAATCTGCCATGGTCACTTTCCTCCAGCTGAATGCGTCTGTTCTGTGACACATAGAGAGGACCATGAGGCAGAGCTTCTCTTTCGGATCAAACATACCCATTCCTTCTGCCTGGGGTCATTAGTATTCTCTTCAGCATATACCCCCTCTTATCTATGCACTTAGATGCCCAGATAGCTTTCCCACTAGTAAGGCCCTCTCTCCTATTCCCATATTCCCAGAAATGGAAATTCTTCAGTTCGTCCTGCAGCCATGCCTGCCATCCTTTAGAAGACGTGTAGGGACCTTAACCCGTGGATGGAAGTTCAACATGGAACCATGCTATGAAGAATCAGTACATTCCCTGGGAGACTAGGGGCTGCGAAGCAGGTCTGAGTGAACACAGAGAAGAGTAGCAGGTTGCAGAGAGAAAGCTTACATCAAGACCAAGGTTGGGCATGGGCAGTAGAGGAGAAGGAAGTGGGCATTGCCTTGAGGACAATATGTGTTTCCGCCATTTTACTATTGTTCTTGTCTGTGTTAGGCTTTGTGGGTCACTGAGGCAGAAAACGCAACAGAAACATTGTAGCGGAGGAAGGGCTTATGTGTTAGGCATTATGTGGCTGTTCCAGACTATCCAACAAAAACATTGTGGCAAAGGAATGGCTTACTCGGCTCAGGGTTTCACAGGTTTCTGCACATTATCATCAGAAAGACAAGGAGAAACAGCTGCATCCAGGCTGCAAGAGTGCAGGGTAAAGCTGTTTACATCATGGTGGACCAGGCAGAGGGTAGTTACAACCTTCAAAGACTTGTTCCTGGTGACCTATTTCCACCAGGCAGGCTGCCACCTCTTAAAGGTCCAGCATTCAAAACATCACTGGGGTATTTCAGATTAAAACCATGGCACTGTTCATAGAACCCTCCCTGCAGCCTGTCCAGCATTCCCAAACAGCACTTCAAGGTATGGCGCTAACAGCAGAAACCCTCAGGTTAGGCTCTGTGCATCTCAATCATCAAGACTTCCTGTTTACAACTGACATCTGACATTGGTGTTTCTCCATTGTTTGTCCTTGGCTTCTTTTAAAGCATGTTTCTAGCCCTCCACTTCTGCCTTTCCTTGAAGTCGGAATACATTATCCCCTTTAGCAGATAAGTGCACAGGTGTACGCAACATTGTTCCTAGGGAGGTGTGAGCATGACCTCCTCATCCCGAGGTGAACAAATCTCTCCCTTTTCTCTCTCTCTCCCACACTGCTGCCTCTAAATACTTCAGTTTGTTGAAGTACTGAGATAGCTTTGTGAACTAGGAGGAGTTGGCCAAGGGAGACTTAAATTGGAAAGATATTTAATTTGGACCCGGTGGGGCATTTCACAGCCTTCTCGGCATAGATTGAGCTATTTACAGATGACTGTTCCAGGACGGCAGTTGATTCCACCCTGCTGATCCATTGTCATGTGGAGACCCAGGCCTCAGGTAATAGCATAAGTGTGTCCTGTGGTTCCAGGCCCAGAATCATGGAGATATGGGAGCAGAAAACAGAATGTGCCATGTGTGGCCCCTGCATCTAGTCCTCAGGGCACCTTCATCTGCTCTATGAGCTTTTGACAGTTCTCAGAGGTGTTGAACTGAAAGGAAGAGATTGGGTTTTCCTTGATGCCTGGTAAATTCTTCCTACCAGGAATCTACCTGGTCATCCAGAAATGCAATTAGGAATATAGAGCATAGAATAGACCTACAGAGACAAGGAGAGACTTGGTGGTCTGGGGATGACGGTGATATGGGTGTGTGATGTGCTCTTTGGATGACTGGGTGAGGATGATGATGGTGGTGGGGATGGTGATGATGATAGTGATGACGATGATGGTGGTATGTGGATGTGTCTGTCTTTCTCTGTGTGTATGTGTGTGTGTATTGATGCATATTGTACTGTATATATACACATATTTAGGTTCATACAGACTTCATTCTACAATAATGAAGGAGTCAAAGGAAGCTTGATGGTTTGGACATCCCTGAGGTTGCAGAGTTTGGGGGTTCTTCGTCCCACCTATCCATGGGCAGGCTTTCCATACATAAAATGCCTTGTTTCAGAAACCTGGAGTGGGGCTTACTAGTGATGACACCCAGAGTTACCGTCATCAGATGGCCCACTGACAGCCTTTCTCCTCCCCCAGGCCTGGGTAACAGGAAGTGGCATATAGGAAATTTGCTCAGAACTATGTGAACCATGTTAGGGGGATACAGGGTAAGACGGATGCCCAAGAAGAAAGCAGTGTCTCAAACACGAACAGGCTCCAAGGCCAGTCTCCAGGTGGACAGAGGTCACTGAGCATTGAAGATGCTGGGGACACAGTCGAGGTGAGCAAGTCTCCTTTTGAGTTCCAGGATTCTGAGCCTTTCCCTTTGGGCAAAGCAATGGGTTGGCTTCAACTCCAGAGTACTACAAATCTGCCCAAATATTGGTTTGGCTGTCAGGCTGGAAAATTCTGAGGGTTAAAAATCAAATAAGAATAATAACACTGCGAGTCTAGGGTATAGTTTTTATTTAAATTATGCTCTCAGATGTCTATGAAGTCAATCCAAAACATAATTAATATATTTTTTTTCTTTCTCCACAGAGGACAAGTTTTGATGTAAGACTACTCAGGCAGAATGCAATAAGCATATATTTGCCACTCAGAAGCAACACAAAAGATGAAAGATTTTCCCACATGGGCAGTAAATGGCCAGAGTGGACACACAGCTTCTCCAGGAATGGGACCCCTAAGCCTGAGCATGCGCACACTATCACCTGAACATGCATACACTCTCACCTGAACATGCACACACTCTCACTCTCACCTGAGCATGCACACACTACTCTCCTGAGAATGCACACACACGTAAACACACAACACAGGCACACAATACAACACACACATGCACACACACACACACACTCACACACACAAAATCACCTATAAAAAACTTGCAAACACATTTTGTATTGCAGTATATTTTTTTTGCATATGAGAATATTAGACACAGAAAAATGAAGTCTTTCAGATTACAAATTAAAACTGAGATTTGAATATTCAGCATAGATCCAAAACTCTTTTCACTAGTAACTGGGGAATGAAAGGCAGTTGTGATGGTCAGTTTTTGTCAACTTGACACTAGTGTGGGCATTGAGGAAGAAGAAACATCATGAGAACATGTCTCCTATATGTTGGCCTAGAGGCAAGTTCTATTGAACATTTTTTTTCTAATTAATAATTGATGCAGGAGGGTCCAGCCCATTGTGGGTGATGCTGCTCCTGAGCAGATGGTCCTAGCAGGTATTTTTAAAGTAGCTGAACATGAGACAGGAGAGCAAGCTAGCAAGCAATGTTCCCCTGTGGCCTCTGCTTCAGTTCTGGTGTCCAGGCCCCTGCCTTATATTCTCTCCATGATCATCTGTCCTGGACCTGTGAACGCATGACTCTCAAGTTGCTTTCTGCCGGAGTGTTTTGTCATAGTAACAGAAAGCAAACTAGGAGAGTGATGTTCTGTGGAAGAGGCCACATCTTGTACACAGACAGAATACCCAAACTATCAAAGTAGGTTAATTTATGTGATCTAAATCTTGCCAGCTTGTGCTGCTGCTACATAAAAGGAGTGGTTTTGTAAACAAAAGCAAGCAATTCACCGCTAACCTTTCAGGAGGCTAGAAATCCAGGTCATAGTGCTGGGAGTTCAGTGTCATAAGGGCAACCTTATGATATGTCTTTGTCAGCATGATGGGAAGGGCAAAGATACCCCTTGGGGCTTGTTTCATGAGGGCACTAACTGTATTCATGACAACCATACTCTCATGAATTTATCAACTCCCACAGGCTCCACCCCCTCATCTTTGAGATGAGGCTTTGGAGGTGACGGGGAGATGTTATTCAGTGAAAGCAAACAAGGACGACAGACTAATGGGAACAACTTTGGAAGAGGGCTGGGATCCCCACACGTGAACACTGAGGGATGGAGTCTTGTGGGAGAGATAGGGTGTGTGTGTGTGTGTGTGTGTGTGTGTGTGTGTGTGTGTGCATCTGTATCTCTGTGTGTATGTCTGTGTTTATCTCTGTGTGTCTATGTGTCTGTGTGTGTCTGTGTGTATCTGTGTGTGTCTATGTGTCTGTGTATGTATGTGTCTGCCTGTCTATATGCATGTGTCTGTGTGCGTCTGTATATCTGTGTATGTGCCTGTGTATGTATATGTGTGTGTCTATATGTGTGTGTCTGTATGTCTATGTGTCTGTGTACGTCTATGTGTCTGTGTGTGTCTGTACACATGTGTGCCTGTTTGTGTGTTGGTCTGTCTATGTGTGTGTGTCTGTCTATGTATGCCTGTATATGTGTCTATATGTGTGTGTCT
>JADRCC010524744.1:0-11816 GCA_019843855.1 Hylomyscus alleni
ACACTTGATCCTGATCTCCCATTATCTCTCTCCCAGTCACTTCCCTCCTTCTCTTTACCTTCTCTGACTATTTTGTTCCCTCTCTTAAGTGTGATTCAACATTCTTGCTTGGGTCTTCCTTCTTGTCTAATTTCTTTGTGGGTTATATCATGGGTATTTTGTGCTTTATGAGTAGCATCTACTTATCAGTTAGTACATACCATGCATGTGCTTTTGGGCCTGAGTTGCCTCACTCAGGGTATTTTCTAGTTCCATCCATTTGCCTGCAAAATTTGTGATGTCCTTATTTTTAATAGCTGCATAATATGCTATTGTGTAAATGAACCACATATTTTGTATCTATTCTTTGGTTGAGAAACATATGGGTTGTTTTCAATGGCTGGCTATTACAAATAAAGCTGCTGTGAACACAGTGGAACATGTGACCTTGTGATAGAGTAGAGCATCTTTTGAGTATATGCCCAGAAGTGGTATAGTTGGGTCTTGATGTAGAACTCTTCCAAGTTTTCTGAAAAACCACCAGATAGATTTCCAGAGTTTCCAAGTTTGCATTCTCTCCAGTTATGGAGGATGGTTCCCCATTCTCTGTATCCTCACCATCATGTGCTGTGCCTTGAGTTTTTTATCTTAGCCATTTTGAATGGTGTGAAGTGGAATCTCAGGGTCCTTTTGATTTGCTTTTCCCTGATGATTAAGAATGCTGAACATTTCATTAAGTGGTTCTTGGCTAGTCGATACTCCCCTGTTGAGAATTCTCTGTTTAGCTCTGTACCCCATTTTTAAATTGGATTATGCAGTTTTATACGGTTTAATTTCTTGAGATCTTTATATATTTTGTATATTAGACTTCTGTTGGGTGTGGGGTTATTGAAGATCTTTCCCAAAACTTGTAGGCTGCAGTTTTGTCTGATTGACAGTGTCCTTCGCCTTATAGAAGCTTTTCAGTTTCATGAAGTTCCATTTATCAGTTATTGATCTTAAAGTCTGAGCTGTACAGGAAGTTTTCTCCTGTACCAATGTGTGTGAGCCTTATTACCACTTTCTCTTCTATGAAAGTGTATGGTGTTTTATGTTGAGGCATTTGATCCACTTCAACTTGAGTTTTGGGCAGAGTGATAAGTATCCACCTTTCTGCATTTTTCTACACCTAGTTAAACCACCACCATGCTTTGTTGAAATGCTTTTTTTAAACATTGTATTATTTTGACTTCTTTGTCAAAAATCAAGTGTCCATAGGTCTGTAGGTTTATTTTGGGGTCTTTGATTCTATTCCATTGAACAACCTGTCTGTTTCTGTATCAATACCATGCACGCTTTTTGTTTGTTTTTAATCACTATTGCTTTGTAGAGATGAAGATTTCTTCAGATGTTATTTCATTGTTCAGGATTGTTTTGGTTGTCCTGATTTATTTGTTTTTCCAAAGGAAGTTGAAATTTGCTCTATAAGGTCAAAGTTGTGTTGGAATTTTGGTGGAGATTTCATTAAATCTGTAGACTGCATTTCATAAGATATACATTTTCACTATGTTAACCCTACCTATCTATGAGCATAGGAGATCTTGCTATCTTCTGACATCTTCTTTAATTTCTTTCTCCAGGGACTTGAAGCTCTTGTCATATACGCTTTTCACTTGGTGAATGAGTGTTACACCATGTTATTTCATATTATTTGTGGCTATTGTGAAAGTTGATGTTTTCATAATTTCTTTGTCTGCCCATTTATCACTTGTGTAAAGGAAAGCTACCGATTTCTTAGGGTTATTTTAAAATCTAGCCACTTTGCTGAAGTTGTTCATTGGCTTTAGGAGTTTTCTGATAGACTTTTGGGGATCACTTACATATACTATCATATTATCCAAGAATAGTGATACCTTGATTTATCTCTTTTTGTTGTCTTATTGTTCTAGCTATTACTTCAAGTACTATATTTAATAGGTAGGGAGAGAGTGGACAGCCTTGTCTTATCTTTGAGTTTAGTGTGTTTCTTTCAATTTTTCTCTCCATTTAATTTATGTTGGCTGTTGGTTTGTTGTATATTGCTTTTATTATGTTTAATATGTGCCTTGAATCTATGATCTTTCCAAAACTTATACCATGGAAGTCTGTTGTATTTTGTCAATTGATTTTTCAGCATCAAATAAAATTATCATGTAATTTTTTTGCTTTCAGTTGTTTATATGATAGATTATACATGATCAAGCAAGGTGAAACCTACTTGATCACAGTGGATGATATTTTTTATGTGTTCTTGAATTTGGCTAGTGAGTATTTTATTGAGTCTATTTACATTGATGTTCATAAGAAAAATTCATCCGAATTTCTCATTTGTTGAGTCTTTGACTGGCTTTAGTATCAGGGTGATTGTAGCCTCATAATTTGAGTTTGGCAATGTTCCTATTTTTCTATTTTGTGGAATAGTTTGAGGAGTCAATTTGGTATTGTCTCTTCTTTGAAAGTCTGATAGAATTGTGCACTAAAACCACCCAGCCCTGGGTATTTTCTGGTTGAGAGACTTTTAATGACTACTTATATTTCCTTAGGGAATATGGGATTTTTTTAAGATAGCTTACATGAGCTTGATTTAACTTTGGTACATGGTATCAGTCTAGGAAATCATCCACTTCATTTAGATTTTCAAGTTTCATGGAGTACAGGCTTTAAGTAAGACATAATGATTTTTTGAATTTCCTCAGTTTCTATTGCTTTGTCTCCCTTTTCATGTCTGATTTTGTTCATTTGGATACTGTCTATATCTTATAGTTAGTTTGACTAAGGATTTGTCTATGTTGCTGATTTTCTCAAACAATCAGCTCTTGTCGATTCTCTGTATTATTCTTTTTGTTTCTAATTGAGTTCAGCTCTGAGTGTGAATATTTCTTACTGTCTACTCTTCTTGAGTGTGTTTGCTTCTTTTTGTTCTAGAGTTTCAGGAATGCTGTTAAGTTGTTAGTATGAGATCTCTCCAGTTTCTTTATAAAAAACAGTACTATCAATTTTCCTGTTAGCCCTGCTTTCATGCTGTCCCACAAGTCCGAGTATGTTGTGTCTTCATTTTAATTGAATTCTAGGATGTGTTTATTTTCATTCTTATTTCTTCCAAGTTATCATTTTTGAACTGTTTCTAATGTTATTTTCCTTGCTTTTACTCTATTGAACATTCCTGTCTTTGTCAAATTTTTATCCAGATAGTTAGTTTCTTTTTTATGTTTGGACCTCTCCTCTGGCCTTTCTCTCCCTTATCCTAGGTACTGTTTTCTCTTCTAATGTCACATTTAATGACTTCTTTTGTGGTCACTAGCACTGTCATTTAAGGGCAGCTGCTTGTAAATTTCACATTCTACACTGTGTGATTCAGTTTTTTGTTTTTGTTTTCTTGATAACTAAGACTCAGGGAACCAGGTTTTTCTGAGAAACACTCTCTGATAAGTTGCTATCAGCTGGCAGGCTGTTTGCTTTCAGAAGCTGATAAATCACTTATGTTTCATACTTCTAGTGAATTATCATGCAGATGCTTCTGTGAATGTCTGGACCATCTCACACTGGAGTCTACCCTCTAACATTCAATGTTTACCTTTTTTTTGTTGACTGTTTCTCTACAGTCAGTGGATTTTAACAGTTCTTCTGTTAATTCTTCTGAAAAGACGTCTTTCATTTGAATTAGCTAGATTCACGCACCTTCTTATTATTAATCACCAAGTTCATTTTAGAAGCCATCATTCTGTTTGAATGAGGTACTAACCCATGAGGTAGCTGGTCTTTCCCCTATGGACCATCATTTTGCCCTTGATAGGTCTGTGAAGTCTCAAATGAAAATCTTGCCTTTCATAATTTTTGTCTGTGCCTAGAATCAACCCTTTTCTTTCTACCTATGATCTCTGTACCTAGAGTTTTCTTTCATCATTTTAAAACTAATATTGGGATCAAGTCCTCTGACCTTTTCTCCCTCTCATGTAATCTTCAAATTAATCTTGGAGAGAGTCATTTTTTTTCCCAAGGACCAGACTCAGATTCAGAGGGATTCCTGAGAGAAAGTGTGTTTGAGAGAGGTAAAAAAAATGAATAAAAATCAAATTGTGGGGTACAGGCTGAAGGCCTGTGTTGTGCTCCACACAGCTTTCCAGGTGGCACTCTGCTCAGACAGCTTTCTCTTGGAATTCTAAAACACTTTCCGGATAGCTCATCTCCTGCAGATTGGTCTTTTATTTACCTAGCTATTCAGACATTACCCCAGCTTCCCTTTTGATTGTCCCAAGAAACAACATCAGCAGCTTGATACTTAGAGACAGCAAACACCTTTTTTTTATTTTTAAACATTTCAAAGGAGTTCAGAGATCTGCTTGCCGTCAAAAGCACAGATGAGATGAGCTATCTTAGTGGGATTCCATCCTAAAATTACCATTTCCAAGATTACTAGACCCAACCTAGCTCTGTCCCAAGCTGACCTTGAACTCAGGAATCTGCCTGCCTCTGTGTTTTCTTGACAAGCTTGCTTACAGCGCAGCTCTGTTTGTTCTTTTAGGTCTTCAAAGTTCCTTATGCAATTCATATTGCATCCTCATATTTTTCATAGTTGCAAAATTATATATTCTTGAATTCATGTTTTCAGAGTTCTTTCCCACAGTCATAAGGGCTGTCCTTAAGTTCTTAGCATTTACCATTTTGCTGAGACTTTAGTCATACTCTTCCCTCTGGAACGTGTGCTGTCTCTGATTATTAAAAATTCATCAACCTTAGCCTGTGGGCATTCCTTGAAGGAGGAATATAAATTATTATACACTCATATTACATTATATTACTATATTCATTACTATACAAACAGCCTTATGCCTACAACATGGGGTAGGAACCATGTCACACCATCCCTTACACGGCCAAGCTGGATTCAGCAATTTGTCTTTGAATGAACTGGTGGCCAATGAGGTAACTTGTCTTCTACAACACAAGAAATATTACATCAGCCGGGCGGTGGTGGCGTATGCCTTTAATCCCAGCACTTGGGAAGCAGAGGCAGGTGGATTTCTGAGTTCGAGGCCAGTCTGGTCTACAGAGTGAGTTCCAGGACAGCCAGGGCTGCACAGAAAACCAAAAAAAAAAAAAAAAATATTACATCATCCTGATATGTCCATAATTTTTCAAGTGGGAGATTTTTTTTGATCATTTTATATCTAGATATAGAACCACCTGTATCTCTGTACCCATGGACTTCTTCCAAAAATTATCCTCCATATTCCTGAAATGAGCCTTGGACTTTAGTTCTCTAGATTTCTTCACTCTGATGTTACATTCACGTTCACCTTGTATCTTCTTTGATTCTTTAATTTGGTGTGAAACATGGGATTCTTTCATTGGATATTCCCTTTCTTGTCCATGATACTGAACAACATCTAAAGATGTAATTGTGATACTGCAAATATGGTATACATAGGTCCTCATTCTAAATATTGAAGGAGGCCTCCTATTAGCAGACTCCAGGAAGGTTGGGAGCAGTGGAAATAGTAATTGGTCTATTCAGTTTGGTTGACAGCCTGATGGAGATATCTGATCATTTTTTTCCAGTAATTGCTTCTGCTTTTGAGTATAATTCTTCTCCAAATGCTGGGACTGAGACAGCTGATCAGTCAAAGCTCATGGAGAGATTATTAAATCTGTTTTTGTTGCTCTCTGTACCCTGTGAATCTGAGAATCCAAATGTGTATACACACTTTCTTAACAGATACTTTGTTTTATTCCTCAAGCCCTTGAAAATAGATGTTAACATTTTGAGCATGTATTTTACTCTTATAATGTGAAATCCTTTGTGGTTCAAACTGTAACTCCACTACTACTTCACATGCTTCACAAAAGTCATCTGTAAGATGTTCAGGACCTTTCTTCTCTGTCAGAAGTAGCATGGAAGGAGTCAGAAAGGAATAATTATTTAGGTCCAATTTTACTTTTGCAATTATAAACTATACAGTATTTATGCTGTGTTTACCTTTTAAAAGTTTATTTTTGATATATTTCCTGATAATTCACATGTGTGGTCACAGGGATACAGCTCTTCCTCTAGTCTTTACTGACTTTAAAGAAGCTGTTATTACATACTGGTAGCTGTTTTCTTCTTTGATCTTGTCAGGGCTTAGAGCTCAGTTAGCTTATCCTTCAACTCCAGTAGCTCTCAGTGGTTCAGTTTGACCTGTGTATATGCAGATAGAGAAGCCAATGTTCAAGGGCAAAGCGTCCTGAAACCATCTGTTAGAAATCCCACATAACTTCCACCCAGTCACCTGCTACTGGCAGCAGCTCTCCAATCTTTCAGGCTTTAGATCTACACTAGCCCATTTCTCTTCACAAAAAAATTTCCCCCACAGGGATCTTCCCCATGACCCTCTGGAAATGTAAGGCCAGATAAATTCTTCTTTAAGTTATCTTGGCCGTGATGTTTTACCACAGCAACAGAAAAAAATAACTAATATAGCTAGTAAGTACATTTTCTTAACATCACTGCCTCATAGGAAGGCAGGAATGGTGTTAGCCTGAAAAGCTCTAACTGACAAGTCATCTGTTTAAGTGATAAGATTCTGGTGCATAATGGAACAAACTAAGAAGAGTATGTTTCTAGGATATCTGAGTTTGTTTACTTCAACTCTTCTTTATACAATCCAAATTACTCTCCCACTCCTTGCCTTTATTCTAAAATCTCTTAAATAAAATTATATTCTACTATTCACTTTTTTCCCACAAATGCATACCAAATACTTCCAATGAACTGACCAATGAATTTAAGGGAGTAGGTGTCAGACAGCTCTTCAGTAAGCAGACAGAGAATGAAGTTCTAGGTGCATTTAATGCATTTTTCACTTAAGCATATAAAATTTCTGATTCCCTGTTTCTTCTCTCTTATCAAGATGGAGAGTTGGTGGGCTTTTCCTGCTAGTGAGAGCTGTCGGGTGAGACTTCCAGATATTCTACAAGGGGGAAGGGAGAACTTCTTTGGTAGGAACTATTCAACTTTCAGTTCTTTGTCTGGGTTATTCAGTACTCCCCCTACCTCCATGATAGCTCAAATTATCCAGTTCTGAAGTAAAGCAGGAACTCACCCTACGAATAAGCACATAGAAGCTTTGTTTCTGCCATACAAACTGTCATCACAGAACCTTTGGTTCCCCTTTCCCCTGAGGCAGGTGTCTGTTTATGTACTTTGAATACCCCCTTTCTCTGAGTGTGTTTCTGTTTTCAATATAAAACTTGCTTGAATATCCAGAGATTAGGCAAGGCCCCCAGTTGGGGGGTAGGGCCACCCACTCATCTCCAAATATTCAAGCTAGAATTGCTCCTGTCTAAGGGAAATATGGAGACAAAGTGTGGAGCAGAGACTGAAGGAAAGCCCATCTAGAGACTGCCCCACCTGGGGATCTATCCTATATATGGAAATCAAACCCAGACACTATTGCAAATGGCATGAAGTGCTTGCTAACAGGAGCCTGATAGAGCTGTCTCCTGAAAGGCTCTGATAGAGCCTGACAAATAGAGGTGGATGATCTTAGTCAAACATTAGACTGAGCATGGGATCCCCAATGAATGAGTTAGAGAAAGAACTAAAGGTACTAACGAAGTTTGCAACCCATAGGAAGAACAATAGTATCAACCAAGTAGACACCCCAGAGCTCCCAGGCACAAAAGCACCAACCACAGAGTATACATGGAGCAACCAATGGCCACAGCTGCATATGTAACAGAGGATGGCCTTGTTGGGTATCAGGGGAGAGGAGGTCTTTGGTCCTGTGCAGACTCGATGCCCCAGTGTAGGGGAATGCCAGGGTGAGGAGGCAGGAGCACCCTCATAGAAGCAGGAAGAGGGCAGATGGTATAGGGGGTTTCCCGATGGGAAAACAGGAAAGGAGATAACATTTGAAATGCAAATAAATAAAATATCCAATAAAAAAGGAAAACAAACAAAAAGTTGATTGAGTGATGAGACCTTTTATTCTCTGCCCTTTTATTCATTAAATTGGAAGGGAAAACGCATCATTCCAACCTTAGACAATCTAAAATTGATATTGTATTTTGAGTTACTAGAGGACATTTGATATATAATCCTTTTCACCAAATTTTTTCGAATAATAGTTAAAATCTACATGGTATTATGACACATGGAGTTTAGAATGGCTATAGACATAGTGTGAAAGAAGAAAGAGAACAGAATGAAATTTCCTCTATACGTTTTTTATTTAGCAAGTGTCATTGGACACAGTGGTGATAGTAGACAAGAAAAGTCATATTATAGAGAAAAATATGGAATGTCTATGCATATTAAATTTAGAAAAAGCTAACCTCTGGAAAAGAGGAAAGAATAGGCTTTTAAGAAGACACATTGTAGAATCTATGTGTGTGTCCATTATATGCATAATATATATATTCATATTTTACAACTATAACAATTTCTTCTATGACACTAATCTCAGGATGATGTAGGGAAGTGGTTCTGATGCTCGGATTGGAAATCTGAGTGTCCATATGCTAAGGTTCACGTCCTATATTTGTTCTTTTTTTTTTCTTTTTTTTATTAGATATTTTTTATTACATGTCATATGATTTATCCTTTCCCAGTTTCACCTCCAAAAAACAAACAAGTAAACAAACAAAAACAACAAGAACAAACACCTGTTGCCTCCCCCCCCATGCCTGCCACCCCACCCTCTCCAACTTATTGGCCCTTGCATTTCCCTACACTGGGACACAGAACCTTCACAGGGACAACGGTCTCTTCTCTCATTGATGACCGACTTTGCAATCCTCTACTATACATATGCTGCCAGAACAATCAGTCCCACCATGTATAGTCCTTGGTTGGTGGTTGAGTCCCTGGGAGCTCAGAAGGCACTAGTCAGTCCATATTGTAGTCCAAGGGGCTGAAAATCCTTCAAATCCATTGGTCATTTCTCTAACTCCTTCATTGGGGGCCTTCTACTAAGTTCAATGGATGGCTGTGAGCTTCTACTTCTGTATTAGTCAGATATTAACAGAGCCTCTCAGGAGACAGCTATATCAGGCTGGAGTGCCCTTCCTTCTGTCTCTGCTCCATAGTTAGTCTCTGCAACTCCTTGTGTGGGTGTTTTGTTCCCCCTTTTAAGAAGGAATGAAATGTCCACATTTTGATCTTCCTTCTTGAGTTTCTTGTGGTTTGTGGATTGTACTTTGTGTATTCCAATCTTCTGGGCTAATAACCACTTATCAGAGAATGCATACCATATGTGTTCTTTTGTGATTGGGTTACCTCACTCAGGATGATATTCTCCAGATCCATCCATTTCCCTAAGAATTTCATAAATTCATTGTTTTTAATAGCTGAGTAGTACTCCTTTGTGTAGATGTACCACAATTTCTGTATCTATTCCTCTGTTGAGGGACATCTGGGTTGTTTCCAGTTTCTGAATATTATTAATAAGGCTGTTGCGAACATGGTGAAGCATTTGACCTTATTACATGTTGGGTCATCTTCTGGGTATATGCCCAGGAGTGGTATAGCTGGGTCCTTCGGTAGAACTATGTCCAATTTCTGGAGGAACCACCAAACTGATTTCCAGAGTGGTTGTACCAGCTTGCAATCCCACCAGCAACGAAGTAGTGTTCCTCTTTCTCCACAACCTCTCCAGCATCTGCTGTCACCTGAGATTTTTATACTAGCCAATATGACTGATGTGAGGTGGAATCTCAGAGTTGTTTTGATTTGCATTTCCCTGATGACTAAGGATGTTGAACATTTTTTTAGGTGCTTCTCAGCCATTCGGTATTCATCAGTTGAGAATTCTTTGTTTAGCTCTGTACCCCATTTTTTAAATAGGGTTATTTGGTTCTCTGGAGTCTAACTTCTTGAGTCCTTTGTATACATTGGATATTAGCCCTTTATCAGATGTAGGATTGGTAAAGATCTTTTCCCAATTTGATTGTTTGTCCTATTGACAGTGTCTTTTGCCTTACAGAAGCTTTGCAACTTTATGAGGTCCCATTTGTCAATTCTTGATCTTAGAGAATAAGCTATTGGTGTCCTGTTCAGGAAATTTTCCCCTGTGCCTGACAAGTCACAGGGGAGTCGAAAGGCAGCAGGGACAGGATCCTCTCAGACTCTGAGTGACAGTGGTGGATCAGTGACCCTCTCTGCCACTTCCCTGCAAGTGGGAGCCTACCTTCAGGGAGTACTTTAACCCAGGGACTCACCCATCTGCACCTGAGATTTACAAGAGGAGAGCTGATCTCCTAGAAGTACTGACACAGGCTTACAGACCCACAGGAGGAACAAACTCTAATCAGAGACACCAAGAACATCTAACACCAGAGATCAACATATGTCAAAAGACAAGCACAAGAATCCTACCATCAGAAACCAAGACTACTTCAGCAGAACCTAGTACTCCCACCACAGCAAGACCTGGATATCCCAAAACACCGGAAAAGCAAGATTTGGATCTAAAATAATAACTCACGATAGTGCTAGAAGAATTTAAGAAGGACATGAATAACTCCCTTAAAGAAATACAGGAGAACACAGGTAAAGAGGTACAAGCCCTTAAAGAGGAAACAAAAAAATCCCATAAAGAATTACAGGAGATCACAAGTAAACAAGTAGAAGCCCTTAAAGATGAAACACAAAAATCCCTTAAGGAATTGCAGGAAAATACAAACAAACAGGTGAAGGAACTGAGCAAAACCATCCAGGACCTAAAAATGGAAGTAGAAACAATTAAGAAATCACAAAGAGAGACAACTCTGGAGTTAGAAAGCGTAGGAAAGAAGTCAGGAAACATAGATGCAAGCATCACCAACAGATTACAAGAGATAGAAGAGAGAATCTCAGGGGCAGAAGATACCATAGACAACGTGGACAGAACAGTCAAAGAAATTGCAAAATGCAAGAAGATCCTAAACCAAAATATCAAGAAAAACCAGGACACAATGAGAAGACCAAACCTAAGGATAAAAGGTTTAAAAGAGAGTGAAGACCTCCAAGTTAAAGGACCAGTAAATATCTTCAACAAAATTATAGAAGAAAACTTCCCTAACATAAAGAAAGAAATGCCCATGAACATACAAGAAGCCTACAGAACTCCAAATAGACGGGACCAGAAAAGAAATTCCTCCCGTCACATAATAGTCAAAACACGAAATGCACAAAACAAAGAAAGAATACTAAAAGCAGTAAGGGAAAAAGGTCAAGTAACATATAAAGGCAGGCCTATCAGAATTACACCAGACTTCTCACCAGAGACTCTGAAAGCTAGAAGATCCTGGGGAGATGTCATACAGACCCTAAGAGAATACAAATGCCAGCCCAGACTACTATACCCAGCAAAACTCTCAATCACCAGAGATGGAGAAACCAAAGTATTCCATAACAAAACCAAATTCACACAATATATTTCCACAAATCCAGCCCTCCAAATGGTAATAAATGGAAAAATTCAACACAAGGAGGGGAACTACAATGCTGAAAAAGCAAAAATGTAATCTTAAAACAAAACTAAAAGAAGATAGTCACATGAACGGAATTCCAGCTCTAAGTACAAAAATAACAGGAAGCATGAATTACTTTTCCTTAATATTTGTTAATGCCAATGGACTAAATTCCCCTATAAAAAGACATAGACTATCAGATTGGGTACGTAAACAGGACCCAACATTTTGTTGCATACAGGAAACCGACTTCAGTGACAAAGACAGACACTACCTCAGAATAAAAGGCTGGCAAACAATTCTCCAACCCAATGGTCCCAAGAAAAAAGCTGGAGTAGCCATTTTAATATCGAATAAAATTGACTTCAACCCCAAAGTGATCAAAA
>JADRCC010524750.1:0-10177 GCA_019843855.1 Hylomyscus alleni
TAAAGCAAGAGAAGGGGAAATGAAGGGACGATAGATGGGGAAAAAGAAAGGAGGAATAAATGAGGCTGGTACCAGGGAAATAGCTCTTTTTACTCTTGTTTAGTTGGTGCTTTTCCTTTTTGTTTTCTTGTTTCTTTCTCAAAACACAGAATGAACCGAGTCTGAAGCCAACTAGACAAGTTCTCTGCTGGTGATCCCTATCATTCACATAAGTAGTCTTAAATCTCACTCCTCCATACCTCCATCCTAGTAGTGCATCTGTAGATACTCAAACTAACTGATCCTGTCTCTATGTTTATGAAAAATAACACAGAGGTGCTTTAATCATATATAAGGGCAAAGTTCCCAGAGTCATGACTCTTCTCATTGACTACAGCATTTAAGTTATATTGCCTCTTTCCTGGGAATTTCTCTGGGAATGGAAGGTGACTCTTAAGAGTCCTGTCCTCCCCACAGCCAAAATTTAATTAATTGCATATAAAATATGTGAATTAAACTATATATGTATATATTCATAAAGATATAGAGAGCTACAAGTATATGAGTATGTATGATGTATATTATATATAAAATGGTGAATATTTGTAAAAACCTGTGAGATTTTATGTGTTCCAAGAAAATGAACATGCAAAATGGTTTCAAATTCATCAGTTATCATTTTCAATTTCAGTGGTGTCCCAGTTCTGATAAACACTAATTCTTCTCATTACATGAAATATTTGACCAAACTATGGATAGATTCTAGTTCATCTTCATAGCACACTCTTCTTTAATTTCTAATATCACAGTAAAGAACAAGAAAAATCTATTACACAAACTATTTTAAAAATAATTACTCTGTGGTTTCTGAAAAAAAGACTAATCTTTTAAGATTTTATTGTCCAGGAAGAGTTATGTGGAAAAAAATTAAGATACTATCACATAATAAATGTCTTAGTCATGCAGGCAAAAGTCACTGTAGATTTATTTGAGTTTTTGGCCTGAACAACTATCTCCTTCCTTTGCTCATGCAGACTCTCAGAATACAGTGTGAGGATTATCCCCAAGTGCTAGCTACCTTCTGTTTCCAGACAATGACTCTGAAATCTGTTGAGACATGTGACAATAGGCTGCTTTACAGAGGTACCAGTTAACATGAGAACACATTCCAAAGCCGCAGTTGCAGAAAATGATCACCCAATTTTATTTGCAATGTAATAAATGATGAAATTTGGTTCATCACAACTATTTTGGCAAAATTAATATTATCACTACAATGACACAATTTAGAATTCAAAATCAGAAATGCAACTAATTTTTAAAAATTAATATTGGAGCTCTTAAATCCAAACCATTTGAAAAACTAATCTTTATGGTTTGGCTATATACAGCATGCATTGTACTTTTTATGCTTAGAATTAAATTTAATTTGTATTTATGGATGTTATTCTCTTTCAAGCAAGAGGTAAATATAGTCATAGTTTCTTTTCTTGTCATGGAGGAGTTCATTGGTTAGCAAAAATGTGTTTGTGAAATTGTCTCTCTCACTGTTGTGGTCCTAACACCAAATGTATCCAGAAGGACTGGGTCTGACTTATCTTTTCCTTGAGTTTGTAGTATTCTGCTAATTACTTTGTGTACACTCCATAAGATTTTATTATAGAGCAACTTCTATATTTATAGTATAGGAGTGTGGAGGTGAAATGGAACTTGTTATCTGTGCATATTTTTCAGTTGAGTTTACATTGAGACAAAGATGGGATATGAAGATTCTTAATTTATGTGGAGCTGACTGCCAAGTAGCAACATCCTTTGCTAGCCTCGCAGGAATTAATCTCGGATGTAGAAATACTGGCTACAGATATACTGTAATCCATATGTACAGCAAGAGCCAATCCATAAAATTTTGGTATGTATTATGTTAACAAAATTAATCTTTTGACTGTTTTCTGAGGAGAAAAAAATCAGAGTTAGTGGGACAGAAGCAACATTACTTGGCAGCATAAGCTGATCAAGACAATGCCTTTTCAGAAAACCATCTAACACCTGGAAATACTCACTAAGGTTATGTTGACTTTTAATTGAAAATATTTTATCTTAATGCTTAAATTCTACCTTCTATTTTGAACTAGTTCCCTGTCCTTCATTTGCTAAGCTCTGTATTTTGAAAGTAGCCTATGTGGGAAGGATTCTGGGATATGTCATAGTTCTGCCACATCTTCCCCTTTTTCTACCCCATGCTCAACACACAGTGCCTTAATAATACTAAGTGACTAGGAATGTCTGCACTATATATTTTACAACATGATATTGAGGTCAGTTCTTCTCCTTATTTTTCTGTTCTCATTTGTTAAAAGGAGATAGTAACAATTGATCTTCATACTTTAGAGAGTTCTGATAGACTGAAGAAAAGACACTTTACGTGCAAAAATGAAAGAATTTGTTGAACAATAAAATTGCCTTTATCTGTTTATTTTGACACCCCTTCTCATAATTTAAGAGCCTTTGAAGTTGTAGATGACTCAATTTCTAAGCTTCTAGTCATTTTTCCAGATCTTACTGAGCAGCCTTACCTCTGAGCCTTGGCACCATTTAGAAATTAATCACATACTTACCTGGCAGGGGAGATACCATGATGATGAAGGTGGTTTTCCCAGGGCGAGGCTTATCCATTGCACTCCAGATGTGCTGACCCCTGCGATTTCCCCAAATGCAGGAAATTCAGCTGCATAATTTGTGGTAGTGGGGGACTGTGTTCGAGCTCTCCCCTGAAGAAAAAGAAAAAAAAAGAAAAAAATTAATCACACATCATTCTAATATTGGTATTTGTAAAGATTACATATAAATGTTAGGCAACAAATCATAAAACCTTCTAAATCAGGAGTTTAAAATCATGTGGTGGGATAAAACTATCCAGTGTCTTGGATCACAGCATTCTTTCTTTTCCTTTTTCTTTTTTTTTAAGTAGGTATTTTCTTTATTTACATTTCAAATGATATCCCCTTTCCAAGTTTCCCCTCTGAAAAAAAACCTATTCCCTCCCCCTCCCCCTGCTCACCAACCCATCCTTTCCAGCTTCCTGGCCCTGGCATTCCCCTACACTGGGACATAGAACCTTCACAGGACCAAGGGCCTCTCCTCCCATTGATGACCAAGTAAGCCATCCTCTGCCACATATACAGCTGGAGCTATGAGTCCTACCATGTACAATCAGACTGTCAAAACATGCCAAGGTAAAGCATACTGCACATTACAAAACAATGGTCTATACCAGTTTTGACCCATCTTAAAAACAGAAGTCTTTTCGAAATATATAAAAATATGTGATAAGTTGCTTTATTTATTTGACTTTTATCATTTCCACATGTTTCCCTATGGATAATCTATTGACGCTTCCCCATTCAATATTAATCCATTGAATAATATTGCTCAGACATATCGATTCCTCTCGTTCAGAATCTCTCACATTGTGTTATAAGAATTCTCTGGTCTTTAACTAAGTGACTGAATTAAGGTTCTTGATTATAGCAGATTATTATAGATAATTCTCTGTAGACTCTAAATGCCATATAATCTTATAACAGGAAGTTAGGATGCTAGAGGAAGATTGAAAACAGACATTTGAAGAAGACAATGTGTATAGAAATGTAGAGGTTGAATGATATGGTCATAAGCCAAGGAATGTTGGCAACCCCAAGAAGCTGAAAAAAAGCAAAGAACAAATTCTCCCTTCGTGCCCTAACAGAAATTGCTTCCTGGTAAATAGCTTTCTTTAAACTCAGGGATACTGATTTTGGATTTCTATCTTCTAGAACTACAGGACAATAGATACCTAATGTGGCTGTGCAATTCCTTACAGTGGCCATAAAATACTAGTAGTAAATTATAGTTTTCATTCTCGTTGATTATATATGTGGTTGTGTGAGAGGGTTCCTTCAGTTATCTGGACAGTAAGGGAGATGAATTTTAAAAGGTGAGAATGAAAACTGATTGAGTCTGACATAAGCTGGTTCAAACTTCTAGAGAGTCTGATGCCAGGGAATTTGCTGTTGGTATATTCACAAACAAAAGAGTTTGAGAACACATTCCCAAGCAACAACTATTCCAGTTCCAGGTAACAATAACACTTAAGTTGTGACTACTTTAGAAATTCCTTTGCAAAGTACCTGTGGTTTTAAAGCTTGGTTCTATAGCTAAAGAGCCTAGAATCTAGTGTGGTCTCTGACTGAGATAGCACAGCAGGCCATGAAGTAGATGTGACTTCTCCCATAAGGGTGGGTCCTACTGACTGGGAAATAAAAATAAAGGTTTAGAGAAAAAGAGTCTGGGTTAAACATTCTGGGTTAAACATTTAGGTAAGGTTTGGTTCAATAGATAGCAAAAGGTCACCAGGTTGTTAGCAATATACACTCCCAAGTTTCTGGATGGAATTTAGATATTTTATTTCCTCCATTGAGAAGACACCTCTGGGTAAATAATGCTCCAGGTTTTCCTAGTAGTCTGTGGGCACAAGGACCTTTGTGTCTCGACAGTTGTGTAACTTCCTTTGCCCATGCAACATGAAGCAAGGGCTGTGGATTCCACATTCAAGCAGAAGCTTCACATGCCTGCTTTTAAAGGATTTTTCTGGTTTATTAGAATGTGTCACAGACAAAGACTCCTCTTCTGGCCTCAGGGCAATGAGAAACATGAATTTAAACTTAACCAGGTGTAGTCAAACCCAGCCATGTAAATAATTCAAGATTAAAGGAATACAGTGGAATTAAAACTACCTTGAGTTCCCCGGGTAATATGATTAAGAAATTACTGTTTGATAACTTATTAAACAAAAAGTCAGTGGCAGATATGGAACATTCCCATTAATGTTGTTGGACATAGTTACAGAAAACCCCCCAAACTATCTTAGAGACCCACCAGAACTAGACATTAAGAATGTATTCCTGCTGGGCATTGGTGGCACATGCCTTTAATCCCAGCACTTGGGAGGCAGAGACAGGTAGATTTTGGTGTTCAAGGCCAACTTGGTCTACAGAGTGAGTTCCAGGACAGACAGCCAGGACTATACAGAAAAACCCTGTCTCAAAAACAAACAAACGAACAACCACCCAAAAAACAAAACAAAACAAAAAAACAAAACAAAAAAGAACATATTCTTCCTGAATATACCATAGAGTTTGGGGATGGAGTATGGAAGATCAGACTGGTACTGGCATGGAAGCTTCCTCCCTTGCTGGCTACCTTTTATAGGGACAGAAGACACTGTGGAGGCTTCTGGGAAAGAAAAGGCATCAGCAGTCATTTCCCTTTGTGATCCTCGTGACAGGCCTGGCCAAATATTCCTTAGCGGAACACTAATGATACGGATATTATAGGGGGAACTTACAGCTTTCTGATAGGATCTAAGAATACTCCACAGAATGGGCTCATGCTTGGTACTCCAAATCTGAACAAAATCTATGGCTCATTATTATGCCATAGACCCTGGATTGTCACCTCCTACTATCATTTTGCTAAATGGCCATAGTACTAAACTGTCTGGCTCATATTCTTTTTTATCACATAGATTAGTGCTTCTCACGTCTCATGAAAGAAGCTTCTCACTGCAATGGGAGGCTGGGAACACGAAGACTCACAACCAGAGCGCAGAGAGGGAGTGACTGTGGAATCGCTCAGTTCAAACACAGCACCCTTATCACCACCATCCCACAAGGCCCAGGAAGCATCTTCGAAGAGGCCACGGAAAGATCGTAAGAGCCAGAGGTTGGGATTACATATGCAAAACAGTGTCTGAGGCTTGACAGTGTTGCTGTATTCATGAACTCAAAACAGCTCTGGTTTCCTCCATGAGACTTGTACCACAAGATCAAGTCAATCACCCTTTGTATGTTACATCATACTAGTGACTATTCTCTGATAGGAAGGAGAAACCTAGTATCATATCTTTTAAAATTAATAAATTCATAAGTTTTTCTCTGTTTCTCATCACATGTCATTTTTTTTTCTCCTGTTAACCACGGTTGCTCTGTCTATAAAGTCCCTGAGAGTGTATCTCCTCACTGACAAGTTTAGCTTCAGAGAACCTGGCTGAAATTCCCATGGCTAACCTTATTAGAGCTCATTCTGTTCAGGTCCTCCTGAGATATCTCAGGTAACCACAGTCCTTTCACACAGGTGGCTGAGTGCCTACAGTCACTTCCTCTTCCTCAACGTCAAGTGTCTTTCAGCTCCTGAAAGATGTGGTCAGCCTACCTGTGTAATCACCTTTTACAGGGTTAAGTCTGTGGAAAGCTCACTGTGGGGAATACTTGCTACAACCACCACCACCACCACCACCACCACCACAACATCACCATCACCATTTAAGGTAGCAAAGTCCAGAATTGCGCCACACAGAACAGCAAGCTTCGGCTAACTTAAATTTGCCTTTCTGATGAAAATTATTCCTCACAGGTCCTGCACAATCCCAACAGCAATAGCAGTGTCAATAAATTAAAAATTCCCTAGGAGCAAAAGATAAACAATAGAGTCAAAAATCACTTGAGGTGACTTTTCTCAGTCACATATGCATGTATGTATATGTGCATTTGTAAAATGTTTCATTTTTAATAGATTTTTTGAAATTGGGACAATTTGCCTATGAAGAAAATCCAGTTTTATGACATAAATCAGACTGAGTTCAAGCTAAACCTAAAGCCTAGAGCACAAGAAAATGAGGGTGGGAAGATTAACAAAAATGACTAGATTATACTGAGCTGTTTTCCAGTGTGAATCTTCGGCTACTTAACAATGTAGAGTTTGGCATTGTGGAAGCACTTAGTATGTTCTTAAATGATTTCGTAATAAGGAAGTGGATAGACAGAGTGATAGTTCACACAGAGTGCTCCTGGGAAGCTCCATGGGATGACAGGATGGATTCTTCACTGCTTTTCTGCTCTTAATTTAGTAACTTGCTAACTGAGTATAATTACTGACAGAATCTTGAGTCCCTGAGAGAGGCAGTCTGGGAGTGGTACATATTACTAGGTCTCCGGAAGCCAAGGTAGACACAGGTGGTCAGGACATGTTTCAACTTCATCAATGTTTTCCCATGGGAAAAACATGCTCTGGCAGGCAGGGGCTCGTTTGCTAAAGGTTTCAGATTATAACTTTAAATGGTAAAAGAGTTCGACAGAACATTTCAGAAGATCAGACAAAATATCCATGGGCTAGAACCAAAAAAGTGCTGTTTTCCTATCTGTAATCCTATCTGACCCTATACAAGGATTAATCCTGTGGATTAAAATCAGTGAAAGCAATACGATTATTTTTCATTTTATAATTAGGGACTTGAAGATTTATACATAAAATAACTTGCTTATGACATGAATCGCTAGCTAACTGGCGTATGCTTCTAACCTAACCTGATACTGGTGATGACTATCTTTAAACATTCTAGGACATCAAACAAAATCATCTGAGGAACTCAAGGAAAACAGGATTACATGGGGATATGACTTTCCCAGGAAATGCAGAGTGGAGTGGAGACAATTTGGTATAAGCTAAGGCTGTTCCCACCCAGCATTTGTTGATTGACTTTCCAGCCTGACCACACTCATCAGTCTTCATTCCTGGTATCAGGCTTTAGGATTTCTCTTACATAAGTGGAACAACTTGCCACATTAATGCATTCATTTATAACAAGAACACGGACAAAGGTAAATCCAATTCCTTTACAAAGCTCATTTTATAGCAATGTACTTAACACTCGGTACAGATTTACCTGAGCTCATATATCCTACTCCCTGATGCTCTTAGGTTCTGTCATTTATACAGCAACATGTGGAAGTGCAATCATGGTCAGGAAAGTCTGTCTGCTCCCTGGGAGTGCTGTAGTATGGTGTAAGGTGTTCAGTGTGGTAGACTTACCTCTGGTGGTGGGAGCTGGCTTATCACAAGGACAATGGAAGCCTCTTACTTTCTTGGTAAGACAAGTGAGGCACTGAGATATCTGTCCCTCCAGTTCAAGGCCAGTGGGAATGAGTCTTCCCAGGCCAACATACTCCATCTCTACTCTACAAAATAACCCATGAACATGAACTGTAATGGAGGGCACATCAGAAAAAGAGAAATCTGTCCTACTGCTTAAACGTGACTCTTACCTTTTGTTTATTCTTGGACTGGTTCCAGAGCCTGAGGTGCAATTGAACCTGTGGATGGAATAAAGTGTCCCCAGATGTGAGGGCTGGAGTCTTGAAGGGGCAAGCAGCCAGGCTGGCCATGACGTTTATGATCCTAGGAATAGATTTTTCCAGTGTAAAATCTTAATTGCTATGGCTATCCTTTCAAATTACTGTATGGAAAGATTACACAAATTTGTGCTATACATATGAGAAATAGAAAATGTAAATAAAATGTTTTATGGAGAGAATATTGTAGGAAAGTTTCAAGGTGCTAAGCTGTCCTCCTATGGCAGCTTGCAGGGTACAGTGTGATTCTATGCATACTCCACAGCTCTGGAAGTGGTGGACCCCTCCCTTCCACTTCACTGCACCGACTTGCCTATTCAGGACATGGTCTCTCAGTTGGATACTTACTTTCATTTGCCAGATCCTCTTATACAAGAAATTGATTTTTCTTTTGTATTTTGTAAGTTATTTATTTATAAACCTTCAAAATAAGTGATTTTTAAATCTTGCTTTGTAAGGCTATGAAAATCACCAAGTATTATTCTTTAATTTATCTTATATGTTGCCTTTGGACATGAAACAAGGGTATAAATATTCTTTTAGCTGTTTGCTGCATTTGCAGGGTACAATAATTTTACAGATTGCTGCATCATGTACAAAATTATTGGTGATAAACTAAGAGATTTTTTTTTATTCTCCCTTTTTATTTTCTTGACATGTAGGGTGGCCAGCTTCACACTTGAGATCTTTTTGCCTTAGGTCCTAAGCACTCATATCACACCATTCCTCTTTTATATTTATTTTATTTGAATTTTTAATTTGTCTTATGCACTTTAGATCAACTGTAGTCTAAACAATTTGGCTTTGGTTAGTTTAAATGATTTGAACAAAAACTGATAGCTAAGAAATATCACAATTGAACTTCAAAGTCTGAGCTTCTAAGTATATGCCAACCATGTCTGCAGCAAACCATTCTTAAAGCTTGCTAAGTCATGTCAGTGGGTTATGCATGCGCACAGGCCAAGCAGGAGATGGATGCAAATAACAGGAATGTTCTTTCTACCCTATGTGTCACATGACATTTGCTTTGACTATATCAGGATAGTGTGCCTTCTGATTCACACACTGGGCTCCACACGTCTGGCGTGTTTTCTGTATGTTAAATGTCATTAGATTAAAAAAGTAAAGTTTACAAAGATGAAATACAAGCCTTAAGAAAATATAATGTTTTTAAGTATGTCAAGTTGTAATCACCATGTTCCAAATTAAGGATATTTGAGTTATAGACATAATGTAGTACTTGTATTTAGATGTCAGAGTTGCAGAGGCCAAAATGTTCCATTAAATCATTAAGTAAAATGACAAACCAGTAAACTGGCATTATAGGTTGACAGTTCTGAATAAGAAACTTAGTAGTTGTTGACATACAAAAATTCTTATTAGTAGAAGAAATAATTCTTCCAGAAATTTATCCCATAATATATATATGTGTGTGAATATACGCATGCAAGTATATTAATATGTACTGAAATATTCTCTTTTTTAACCTATTTTTGTTTTTTTGTTTGTTTGTTTTTTCCAGACAGGGTTTCTCTGAATAACCCTGGCTATCATGGAACTCACTCTGTAGACCAGGCTGGCCTCAAACTCAAAAATCTGCCTCCTTAGTGCTGGGATTAAAGGTGTGCACCACCACTGTCTGCCTTCTTCTCTTATACATTATGTTCCAACCACAGTTTCTCCTCCCTCAACTCTGACCAGTCTCTCTCCTACCTCTCCTCTCTGCCAGATGAACGCCTCCTGTTTCACTTTAAAAAAATAAAAGAGCAGGCCCTGAGGAATATCCACTAAAGATCACCTAACAATAAGAGTGAGCACAAAACCTCATATCATAGCTAGACTAGGAGGAAAAGGGCCCAAAGTACCAAGAGTCAGAGACAGACACAACTTGCACTTTGGGGAGTCCCCCACGAACATCAAGCATCAAGCTACACAACCATAAGTTATATATCTATATATCTATATATCTATAT
>JADRCC010524795.1:0-15935 GCA_019843855.1 Hylomyscus alleni
TGTCTCCTCTCATACCTGATCCTGCCCCTCCTTTTCCCCTCTCCCTCCTCTCTTCTGCCCAATTTCCTCCCACATTTTTTCTTCTGTGAGTATTTTGTTCTCCCTTCTAAGAAGGACTGAAGCATCAACATTTTGGTCTTCTTTCTTCTTGAGCTCATATAGTCTGTGAGTTGAATCATGGGTATTCTGAGCTTTTTGCCTAATTTCCATTTATCAGTGTGTTGTTTTATGTCTGGATTACCTCACTCTGGATGATATTTTCTAGTTACATCCCTTTGCCTGTGAATTTCATGAGGCCATTGTTTTTAATAGCTGAGTAGCACTTCATTGTGTAAATGTACCATACTTTCTGTATCTATTCCTCTGTTGAGAACAATCTGAATTGTTTCCAGCTTCTGCCTATTATAAATAAGGCTGCTGTGAACATAGTGACTGGTTAAGCTTGAGACCCATGTCATGAGAGGGAGCCCACCCATGACACTTTTAATGATTCTCCGCTATACTTGCAGACAGGAACCTAGCATGATTGTCATCAGAGAGACTTCACCAAGAAACAAATGGATATAGATGTCTATAAGCAAACATTAGCAGAGCTTGAGGAACCCGTGGAAGAGGGGAAGGAAGGATTGTAGGAATCAGAGGTTCAGGAACACCAGAAAGAAAGCTACAGAATCACTGAAACTGGTCCCATAAGGCATACAGAGACCGAATAAGGGAACATTCATGGGACTGATCTACGTTCTCTGCACATATGTAGCAATTGTGCAGCTTGGTCTTCATGTGGGATTCCTAATAATAGGAGTGGGAGCTGTCTCTGACTCTGTTACTGCCTTTGGGACTTTTTCCCTCAACCTGACTGCCTTCTCTAGCCTCAATAGGAGGAGATGCCCTTATTTTTGCTACAACTTGATATGCCAAAGCTGGTTAATAACCATTTCACTTTTCTGAAGTGAAAATGAGAAGTGGATGGAAGAGATGTAGGGTGAAGGGCTGAAAGGACAGTAGAGAGGGGAAACTGCTGTCCAGACATAAAGTAAATAAGTAAGTAAGTAAGCAAATAAATCAGTCAGAATCTCATACCTATGAGGTATGCAATAAGAAGCAAATCTTGTCATAAAGACAATTGATATATCCTGCAAGTTTTACACATGTAAACCCACACTCAAAAAAAGAAGTAGTTGTAGCTGGCATTTATATTGAAAGTATGTATGTGTGTATACTTGTACACAAATAATCACAGATATGTATATGCATGGATGTACACATGCATGTACACACACATGTAAATGCACACACACGCACACACACACAAACACAGAGTGGGGGATGGGCTATAAAAAGTACCATGTATTGGTAGTTCAAATAATAGCAGTATATTTCCCTCATAATTCTAGAACTAAAGTTTAAGATCAAAGTCCCAGTCTAGCTGTTTTCTCAGTTGATTTCTTCCTGAGTCTTCACATAGCACATCTTGTATGGTAACCTGAGTCTTAATCCCTTATTTTAAGGACACTAGTCATGTTGAATTAACACTATTGTAATAAATCTTATTTAATCTTAAATACTTCACTGAAGAACTTATTAAGACCTTTTTTTTTTTTTTACCATATAGTCCTACTTTGAGGTGTTAGGGTCAGGACTTCAATATATAGATTTTTGAGAAGTTATATTTTATCACATGATTCTATATATATATGTATTTAAATAGTATTGGAACCTAGCTATCATCTAGCTATCATCTATCATATGTTGAGATGTCTTTACACAATTTATAACTAGTGAAGTATGAAGTGATCTTACATGTTGGAGTATACTTTAAAATCATTTTGTTATATATATTGTATTCTCTAAGACATATTTTTTATTCTCTAGGAGTAACTGTGTGTTGATGATTATATCATTCCCTTTTTTAATTAGGGTTTCAATTGCTGTGATAAAATAACATGACTAAAAGCAACTTGGGGAGGAAAGAGTTTATTTTGCTTACATTTTCACAGCACAATCTATCATCAAAGGAAATTGGGCAGGAACCTGGGGACAGGGGCTGATGAAGAAGCCACAAAGGATTGTTATTTACTGGTTGTCTCCTTCTGACTTTTCCAGTATGTTCTTTTCTACTATCTAGGATCACCTTGCCCAGGGATGGTAGAACCTACAATAGGCCTGGACCTCCCATATCTACCATAAATCAACAGAATACCTACAGACTTCCCTCCAGGCTAATATTATAGAGATATGCTTTCAATTAAAATCCCCTCTTCCCAGATATGTCCAAGTTCATGTCAACTTGGCAAAAACCAACCAGTACATTTCCTAAAGTACAGTATCTGCTTAATGACACTTCTCATCTGAGCCTTTAAGAAAGAGAATAGGAAGAAGTGCCACCATCTAGCAAAGATTCCTTCTATCCATTATAACTAGACACTGGACCCCAAGATACTCTCTTACCAAACAGGCTCTGCAAGAAGTTTGGTTGGGTTTTGATCACACAGCATACCATCCTGCTTCCCGAAGTCCTAATTTATATGTCTCCTCATCCAGCAACGTTTTAATTCAGAGTTTACTCAGTGAAAAGAGTCCAGAGCTTCCTTAGAAGAATCATCTTTTTATTTTCTATTTAATTGTAAGAGAAGCGGCACAGAATATTCACAGAAAAAGAATTGAAGGAGATAAAAAAAATATTCCTTAGAAGTGTTTCTTTTTCTACCTTGGACCCAATAAAAGAGGAGAAAAAAATCCCTGGAGTTTTTTTTTTTCTTTTCTGCTAGAGAAAAGTGCACACACACTGTAGGATGCACTGTTTATAAGAGAATGTGGAGTGCCAAACATTAAACTCCTTTTATACTAGATGACAGGGCTGCACAATCACCTGAAGTAGCAGAATTATATTGTGGAGTAAGCCACACACTGTCTGTTTGAAGAATATGTTGTATTCTTGCATAGAATGCCATTAAAAATAACAAACCACATCAGTGGTAAAAACTAAAATAAACTCCAGCTAGAGAGTCAGAGTGAAGGTTGGAATACTTTATATCCCATGGCTCTGGGTCAGCCACATCAAAGTCTACAAGGCCAAACAGTCTGCCAGAGTCCCTGCATGTTTTTCTACAGCAGTAGCCTGAGTCTCTGATGTCTACTAGGAATGGCTTATATTTTATGCACCAGAGGCTTAGAGGACTCTTGTGATTGTCTCATAGGTCCCCTGTGGAGGGTGACTGACTGGAGTCTCCCTGATTCTTCACTCTCAGGTCTTAGGGATGTCCTCATACCTTATTTTCTGCCCTTTTCTACATCTGAAGACTAATAAATGAGCAAAGAAAGACACCTTGCTCCTATCAACTTGCCCTCTCACCTGCAACTTAGTGAGTGATTTGCATGTGTAGTGACTTCAGGAATTTGTAGGACTCCTTTAGTTTTTCCCTGAGCATTCTATTCTATCTACAGAGGTCCTTCTGGGTTATCTGTTGTTATCTGAACTATTTGCTAGTTCTTTGTGCTGTCAACTTTCCGTGGCTGTGACAAATACCTGAGACAATCAGTTAAAATAGAAGAGTGATTTAATTTGGCTCATGGTTTCAGCCTGTGATTGTTTTCTTTCATTTTTTTCTTTCTTTCTTTTTTTTTTTTTATACAGGGGACTAGATTGGACAAGAGATGGAGGAAGATACATCATAGAGATATGCAAAGCTGTCTGTCTTATTATCTTATAGCAGGCTGGGAGGGGAGAAGAGTGAGAGAAAGAGAGAGAGAGAGACAGAGACAGAGACAGAGACACACAGAGAGAGACAGAGAGAGGGAGAGAGAGGGAGAGGTATTGAGAGTCACTAACTCCTCTTTTATTTTACCTACCTCCTATAGGTTTCATCATATTTCCATAGCACCATGGCTTACTTACCAAGCCTTTAGCATGTAGGCATTGGAGGACTATTTAAGATCCAAACAACAACACATCACTGTATCTTCAGACTTATGTTTTAACCTATTTTTCACTTGTAATGGAAGCTCTAAGAAGGCTATGGCAATGAATTTCTTGTTTAAATCCATGGTCCAAGAAGAGCAGATAATATTTATTGAAGAATGAAGGATTATGAGAAAATAGCTACAATGTCTCATTGAAAGTTACCATATTTTTCCTTTTCAAGGGCTCTAATATAACAGAATTCCTAAGTTATATCTTCTAAGTTTTTGGCAGAGTTTAGTATAGGTTGGATAAGTGGATAAATCTCCAGTTCTGAAGTAAAAGTTTGGTCCTAAGACATTTGTAAACCATTGCTTCCATGCAGGATGGAAACTAATTGATCCATGGTGATAAAGAGTCTCACAATCTAGTTGTCACAATCTTCACAACCTCGTGAAGCTTCCATGATGCAAGCCATTATCCCACTCCAATTTGCAAAAATTAACCCATACAAACTACAGACTTAAACCCAAAAGATAAAAAATCAATAAATCCTTTCTCCCTAAACAGGAAAATATATTTATAATCTTGAGGTCGGTGAATAATTGCTAAATAGGAGTCAAAAACAACACTAATTCAAAAGGTTAAAATGTCAAATTTGTTTTTCTTCATCAACGACCTCATTAAGTGAGGCAATAGACAAATTAGACTCTCAGAGAATGTTTTCAAAATATTTACCTTTTGAAAGACTCATTCTGAACTCATCACAAAAATTTTATAGATTGAAATTTAAATGTCTAGAGAGTTCTGTTATTTATAAATGGCAAAACTCTTCAAGTACATGCAACAATAAGCATATTTATAACAAACACTTGTAAATATGTTTTCCATTCCAATCAACATGCAAATTTGCATGATGTCAGGAACTACTACTCAGTGGCTAGTGTGGCTAACAAATATACCAATTAGCAAGAGTGTAGATAATGCGAATTCTCCTGTAATATTAGAGGCATAGTTATTGCTTTAAGTACTGTGGTACTATTAACTAATGTGACAGATGCAGCCATCTGGGAGTTGTCACAGTTCTAGTCCTAGGAATATACATGAAAGAGCTTTCAGGTTTCTGAATAAATGTACAAAATATTCTGTACAACCTGATTATTAGAGACTGGATGCATATATTGCAATATTCATTCAGAAATTCTCAGAATAGTGAAGACATTTAGTGAAAGCACAGGGATGAATTCCAGAAGGGAATGCTGACTTACAAGAAATGTAAATGTACTCATAATATATCATTGCATTCAGATGAAAATTAAGATTAAGAAAATCTAAGGCACAGTGATAAAAGCTCCAGTAATAATTATCTTACTGTGCGGGCAGAAATAATTTAGAAAAGACCAAGAAAGTACTTCTGGAATAATGATAATATTTTAATATTGACCTAAAGGGTGATATATGGCTGCATACAAACATAAACAACTTTTATGCTGCACATTTAGGGTTTCTAGTACATTTTGTAAGTTGTGTTTCAAAGTAACATATGCCATGTGTATTAATTATTTTATTTTTAATTTCATATTTTCTTCATTTTCTGGTAACAGGGCTCTAATGATGATGGACTTAGTCTCTCAGGAATAGAAAGTTTTAGAACACAGTGAACTTCCATGTGTTTACTAAACCCTCCAGTGCCCACACTCTGATCCACTTTCCCCTGCGCTTTGTAATCCAGGTTGCAACATCTTCTCATTCAATTATCCCAAGACAAGATCTCAGACATAGCCTTCGTAGCCCAGAGTGTGCTGAAATTGTTCAAAATAGCCAACACTAAGCCTGTTTAGTCTTCCCCACAGACTCCCCAATAAAGGCTTTTACTGTTTTCTCATGATATATCTATGATTTACCTGTCCTGGAGATTATGTTTGTAGATCTTAATGGCACAACCTGTGCCTCCTATAGTTAATGAAGCAAAGTTGTATTTTTACCAGGCACTATCTTCTTATCTCTTGAGCTTACCAAATCTGAATAGTAGTGAGATTATAAAAATAAAATAAATCAAGTAATATGTACAATGCTAGTATATTTATGAATCATTCATTACTGAGTTTAAGTCACAACTAAAATTTATTAATATCACAATTTGAACAAGGCAAGAAGTCTTAAGTAATCAATCAATCAATCAATCAATCAATCAGTTGATCAATCCAAGCTTTAAAGAAGTTTTGAGATACATGGTTACCAGGATAGCCAGTGATGGTGGACAGTGGGACAAAGCTGAATAGACACACATACACAAAAATTTTAATGTCTCTTTGTATGAAGATACCACTTACAATGTTGCATATTTATATACCATATTTAAATATTTGCTAGTATGGCATGACAGTACATTATCAGAATTCTTTATATATATTACAGTCAATAGAAGTGGCAAATCAGATAAAAAGGGAAGGAAGAGAAATGAGAGACTATTTTCTGACTAATATGGATATAGCCATCACAGAACTGAACATCCCTAAAAAACAGAGGCACCTGAATACTAACAAATCTAGTTAGCAGGGAAGAAAACGTATCAAAGGTGGTGGAAGTAAGTCAAGAAATTATTTAGAACATAAACTATATGCTATAAACTTGTGCTTGGAATACTATTCTTTGTTACTTTATTATTCCTTTCTGGTAATGCATTACTTGAATAAAAAACATCTGACCATATTCTTTCATATATACTTGATAATTCATGAAAGTACATAGATGTGAGAAAATTTCTCTTTTGATAATAGACAAAACACTCGTCTCTTGATAAGCTCATTTGGAATATCTAGAGCTGCGCAGTTTACTATGTATTTCACCAGTTGCTTGTCCTTCTGTGTTCTCATTATGATTATATAAATTTATCCTCAACACTGAAAAAGATGAATGAATATAGATAACTTTTTAAATGTTGACATGAAGGATTTGCTATCATTTCCTCACATGGTCTTTAAAATAGTTTGCTGTCCATGTAGCCACATTCATGAAATATTGTAGTAGGAGTGAAAAACAGCTTGACCAACTCTTAGTGATATTTCAGAAATGGGGTCAGAGGAAGATATTTCAGAGAGTCTGGGCTCTGGGTTCAGTTCAAGACAGGATTGTGTCTTAATATGCACACTGGGTTGTCACTGGGTGATGTCATAATAAAGTGATTTTTGTCTTGGTGAACACTATGTGGCAAATGTGTTGATGGAAGTTTGGTTAGTTAACAACTGTCTGATAAATGAACTGTTTGGTCAGATGCATAATTTTTGTTGCCTGGAGCAGTTCTGGTTATCCAGTTAGCAATTCATGTATTCAAATATAGTGGATTCCAAAAAATTCTTGCAACTCATAGCTGTCATTATCTTCTATTATCTTTACCTTACTTTATTTTATCTTATCTATGACAAAGAATATTATGGAATGAAGGGGAAAGCCAATTTTACACAAGTGGCTTCTAATCTGACTTATAAAATCAGTTTGGGTTTGATTGATCTCAGGTCTCAAAATTATATAGAATCTGATAACGAATATCACTTTTCTGTCTGTATCTTGATACCTTTGGATGAAAAAAGGATCTAGAAGAGCCAATCAAGAAGGAAATCAACACTGTTGCTATTTCAGATGAATTCTACTATTTACATCTCATCTACAACTTTCTTGAGGATTAAGTCTTTTGATTCTAGATATGTCACAAGCAGTTGCAGTCTGTGTAATGAATTCCAAAACATCCATTATTTTACAATATTGAACTAAAAAAATTTCATATTCAATTTCAAATGGGTGACCAATGTTGGAAGTTACTGCTATTTGGTAATTTAGCCTCTGAGAACAATTTGTTTACATGTCTTTGTTAATGATTTTGCTGTTTGTTGTGTGCCCATCCTTGCACCACATACACAGTGGCTAAAATACCCATTCTGCCTCAAAGACATTATTGAATCCTCATTGTGGTTCTTTCTTCTATGACTCTAGGAGCATAATTACCATTCATCTTTATTACCATATGGGATAACCCAGGTAAAATTAATTCTGGATATTAGACAATAGGAATTCGACTCAACCCAACTTTGTGGAATGTTGTCATTGTAACAATGATAATATAATTGAATATTAAGAACTCAGACTGAGTTATGTTTTACATCTCAGCTCAAGGGTAAATAATGTGCAGTTGCCTTACTGAAGGCTCATAGTTATCGATGAGGACAACAGATTTTTCCCAAATTACAAATAGTTTCAAGGTTACAAATATTAAAAAAAGTCAAAATAGTATGCAGCAAACTCGAGCAGTCACTGGAAATCTATTAGTTATTTGAAGACATGCTCATAAAAAAAACCCATGCATCCTCCATATGGTATTCAAAACCTTTGTTGGTTTTATGTCCCATTTAGTCTAACCATGGCCACCAGTGTGAAGACTAGATTGTGAGTATCTATGAAGTAAATAATATGGGGCAGGGGGGATAAGAAAAGGCATTGGGCAGGAGTAATTAGATGCATTATATACATGTCTACATTTGTCAACTAGTTAAATTGATGAAAATTACTCTTGTTGACTAGGATATGAAAGGCACCTTCCTAAGATGAGCTAGGAATGTAACACAGCAAGATGGGAATTATTTAAACCAAGCTTCTCAAGTAAAGTGAAATCAGAGTGATAGTCACAATATTACCTAGTTAGAAATGAGTAACTTTCCATCCATATATCTACAAGCCATACAGGAATTGGAACTCTTATTCTCATCTCTGTCTAGATTTATGACAATTTGTAATACAAACCTTGAATAATAAACTAGAGTTTCATGCTGCTTTGAAAGAGACAGCTTAGGTAACTTGGGCAAAACCTCCTTCTATAGAGACCTTTACTCTAACTGCAAGGAATTATGGACAGCTTCAACTTTGATTGCTTCCTCCCCAAATAGCATGCTTTACTTTCCCCGTGTCATTTATAGGATTACTCTGTAATATATCTAACTTCTATCATGATTATATATTGTCTTCCCCCATCTCATACAATATTAAGATGCTTAAGAGCCCACAGACTTGATGTATTCATGCAATTTTTAGTAGGTGCCAGCTAGCTGTGTGACAGCTCCGATAGTAACTCAAGAAGCCAAAGGAAAGAAACCACATCATACTCAACATACTTAATACATCTGCATTTTACTCGGGATCCCGGTTCTCAAGCCTTTCATACCTTAACTTTTATAAGCTTTCCACAAATGTATCAAGGCTTTAGAGTTGGATGGATCTTGATTGTTTAGGAATGGAGGTAATTTTTAAGGTAGTACAAATTGATAGTATTCACTGTGGTATTTTCTGACCAATGTGGTGTTGTAGTTTGCCCTTATTTATTATGACCGCCCCCCGCCCCCCCGCCCCCCACGCCATTCTGTAGCCCACTCCCTTGCTCTTCTGTCTCACTCTAGATAGGTCCTGTCCAGACAGGTCCTAACCTCTAGTTTCATGTCACATATTCTCTACTACCCTCACTCTCCTGTCTCTCTAAAGATTTCTCAGTTCTCCTTTAAATAATTTTTCTACTTTTATTTCACATATGTGTGCGTGCAGTAAACTATTGACTCCTAGTGAAGTGTGGGCCACAGTAGGTGGCACATAGTAGATACTTCATTTGTTCTATTCATGAAGTCATGTTAGTCACTATTATTCAATTTAGAGACCTTGTGTTTCAATATAAATCTCCCTGGTAATTTCCTAGTTTGTCTTTTGCACTAATATTGTAATTTTAAAAATATACTCTATAGGAAATGTCTGAGGGAGAAGTCCACTCAACAATTTTTCTGATATCAAATACATGATAACAGCATCATTTGATTCACATTGGCTCTGACACCTGGGTTACTGTAAACAGCCTTGCAAAGGTATATAGGTAACATGCAGTCAAAATTGAAACCATACACATATACACACACACACACACACACGTGTGTGTGTGTGTGTGTATGCAATTTTAATGGCTGTCAGCCTAGGTTTATAACATGCAGAACCAAGGTACTTAAAAGTATGTATGTGTATACTTATGAATGTAAAAATTTGTACGTAGTTTCCCTCTCAGAGGGAAAACAAACAAACAAAAACAGATAAAAAGGATAATTTCAATGCAAAGCATCATATAAACATTCCAGGTTGTTCCCAAACTTGCTAAAAAGATAATGGAGACCTTGAATTTTGTATCCTCTTTCCTGTTCCCAGGGTGTTCAAACTGCAGGTATGCATCCCCTTTCAGGGTATGTACAGTGCTGGGCTTCACAAATGCTAGACAAATACTTTATCAACTTAGTAATACTTTTTAAATGTATATTAAAATTTTTTAATGGTACTTCATAGCTAAGATTCATCTGAACTTATTGATACCAGTCTTTGAAGGTCAGACACAGAAAAAGTCTAAAGGTTATTAAAACTTTAAATTACAGAGATGACTCTAATGGTTGGCCATGTTTAAGATTCACAATCTACACTACTCAGATGGAGAGCATTTTCTTACTAAAGAAATTATACAAATTATCTTGCAATGGACAGAGAATACAGATAATTATTCAATACCATTTGGTTTCCCTATAGTTCCCAACTTGAAGAGAGTATCCAATCTTATGAGAACAATACTGAAGGATTTCCACTCCTGGAAGGCATTTCATTCTACTGAGAAAGAAATAGGAAATTTCAGAAAGACGTTAAGCAGAATTATAGTAATTATTGCCACTTTCATGATACTAAGGACCAAATATTTGGAAGTATTAATAAATAGATATTGACACAAAGAATTGTTGGTAGAGGACACACTGTAACAGGCAAATGGAGAAGCCCAAACCTGAAACTGTAAGTCTTAGGGTGAGTTGGGTTTCAAGTTTGTATGAATGAGTGGCTATAGATATAGTAGAACAAGTAGCATGGCTATCAAATTTGTTAAAAGACCCCTTGCTCTAGGGAGATAAGTAAATAAGTTCTCTCTAGGGCTACCGTTATGTCCTATTTTTATGGGACTTTTCTGCAAATCCCATCTAAATTACAGTGTTTGAAAGGATTAGGTGACGTGATGGTTAGGCCATGTCATCATCAACTAATTGCAGATTTCCATGTATTTTAAAAACTTTAGATGGTATTAAGGATTCATTCACTGTTCTGCCTTGAGCCATGAAGTATGCTCTCATGGTTTTCGGCATGTTTTCAAAGTTCCTCGATTGCCACTGTTACCATGTACCTGAAATACAACTTTTTTTTTCTTTTTTTTTCATTTAATTGCTCGACCACTTTGGTGTATAAACATGTTGTTTGAGTTTCATGCAACTAAAATCAAGGGCTCTCTTTTTTTCTTTATGTCTTTGGGTCATCCTGAGTTCTGAGAGAGATGAGCATACAGAACCTCGAGCTCAAGAGCTTTGGCGTGTTTTACGACCAAATTATCTTTCTGTGTCTCATTGTAACCTCAAAGTATATTTTACAGCCCACATTTTTCAGAGGCAAAATTTGAAGCTGACATTGTGAAGCCATTTTCCCGATGTCACATATCAGAGGAGCTAGAAGAGATGGGATGAAAACTCAAATTTTCCTATAGGGGAGTGACTTAGTGGGTCTCTGCTCCAAGGCAGATTCCAGATAAAGACAGATCATGGCAGGCTTTACTAATGGAACCGAGTTATCTTTTTCAGTGAAACTGACATATTGGTATACAGTCATTAAAAAGAGGGGGAAACTGGGCACAAGATCTGATGATTTGTACAAGTCAGGTATATTCCCATGAAGTAATGGCTACGTGTTTTTTTTTTTAATGTGTTTGAGTCAACTTTACTTAAGCTCAGTAATTACAAATCTTGACAGTTTTATCCCCTCTGATCTTGAATCTATCAACCACCAATAATGAGGAGAAATATCTTTTTTGAAGAGGATCTTGGTCTAAATCCTTGTTTGCCAGTGAATTTATTTCCTCCTATGTTTATAATTAAATAATCAATATTTTGAACACTTATTTACTATTACTGCATCTGTCTGTGCTTGCATAAGCATGAAGGCTTGTTCATTTGCACCCATGTGCACAGCATGTGTGTGCAGGTCTGTAGGCTTCAGAGATCAAACTTGGGTCATCAGGCTTGGCAGCAAGTACCTTGGCCTGTTGAAACTTCTCACTGTTCTAGAAAGAAAGTGTTAAGTGTGAGATCTGACATGTAAGAGAAAATGTTATCAACAAACATATGGCTAACCAACTTGAGCCTTTAGGGACATTTCTCTGCTTTTCCACTATACATACAATTATTTAAAAAGAAGATAAAAAGAAAGTAAATAGGTAAAAAAATACATTTACACATGTACAAAAATGTATGTATATATATCTAATGTGTATAATGTACACATATACACATATACACACACATATACACATATATACACATACATATACATATACATGAAGTTCTAAGTATCTGGATTTCAAAATTGGAAGCATTCTTTAATAATTGATAAAAACAATTAACCAACACTATGAAAATCATTAGAATTTCAAAACCATCATCATTTAAAATAGAAGTTCCCAGAAAGCAGAGCACACATGAAGTATTGCAAAGAGGAATGATGCTGGTCTTCTCAGGATAAGTACTTGGAAGGCAGAATGAAAATGACAAAACATTTGGGAGAATACCAGAATGTGGTTTGACATGCCAGGGAAGTGTTTTGCTTTCAGATTCCTTGGATAGTGCCAGGAAATAATATTCTCCAGTAGAAATGATTAACAAAAAGACTGACAGAAATCTCAGGCACAAAAATAGCTGGGGCTAATAAGGCAGGCTAGTGAGAGGAGAGGAGTTCACCCAAGCTTCTGGGGAGCCAGCAGCATTCTTCATGACAGATGTAGGTTTAAATTCCCTGGAACAAAATCTCATTAGTGACTATAGAGTTGATGATCCTGTTGGAGGGGAATGGGTTTCATCCTACCCTCTGAACAAATAATGCTATATCTCCAGTTTTAGCCTGTACATCTATGCGTTCTGTATTCATATCTGCATTTTTATCAGGGATTTGCTCATTTGTGCAGATTAATTTCCCCATTCTCCGAGTTATCCAATTCGCAATACAATTACCACTTCCAGCACAGCAAACTCAGCCATGAATGAATTTTCTCATCCATCACTTCAGGTTATTTGGTCTACTGCAAGACAGTGAAAATATATCCCAAAATCAGTGATAAGAAGTAGGGCACGAGTCAGTTTCCTAACTACACCCAAGAGTTGTGCTAACAAGGTGTTAGAGCAGTGCTGAGGGTGGAATTTCAAGCTACCATTGGGTTATACAGTTGTCTGGAAATCTATGTTGTGAAATCAGAAAGACAGATATCTTCATCTGTATCTCTAGAAACCAGATCAACAAATCCTCATCTCTCTCCTGATATACTGACAATGAGTCCAAAGAAGACCTCCCCTCACCCCCATTGTCCTTGCAACCTCACTTTTTTATCTTTAAATTTTCTTGTGAGCAACTGTAAATCTGAGAGATAGTTTAGGATTCAGTTTAGTATAATATATGTACATATATTTCATATACATGTATATATTCAAAAGCACCAGAGTACAATATTGTAAGGTTATGGAGTTTATAAAATTTACTACATATGATATAGATGACTATATATCTTTATTATACTGTTTTCTATTTTCACATTCCCAATTATTTGTTGCTGACTATTAACTATTTTTTGTAAATTTTGTAAAGCAAGAATTTGGTTCTGTAAAATTTTAGCTTGACAGATGTACTTTAAACAATGCTGTAATGGACAATAGTGAGGTTTCATTTTTTATTATTTATTAATTAATTTATTTATTCAACATACATCTCAATATCAGACACTCTCTCCTCTCAATACTCCCTCAGACAGATCCCCTCATTCTCCTCTTCCTTTCTTCTGAGACTGGGAAACCTGCTCTGGGTCCCCTTCCCTGGTGTCCTGCCTCCCCACTTCAGGCATAAAAAGTTACTGCAGGACTAGGAGCATCCTCTCCCACTGAGGCCAGACAAGGCCGTCCATCCAGGGGAAATGGATCCACAGGCAGGCATCAAATTCAACAATAGCTCCCACTTCAATTGTAGGGGTACCTACACAAGCCGCACTTCTGGTACATACGTGCAGAGAGCCTAGGTCCAGTCCACACTTGTTCTATGGTTGGTGGTTTAGTCTCTGGGATCAAGAGTCCAGGTTAGTTGACTGTGATCTTTCTGTGGAGACCCGGTCCTCTCCAAGTCACTCAATTCTATCCCCAACTATTCTACAAGACTCCCCAAGTTCCATTGAATGTTTGTGTGAAGGCTTCTACATCTCTTTACATTGGCTGCTCGGTGGAGTTTCTCAGAGAACAGTTATGCTAGACTTCTGTCTGCAAGCATAATGAATATCATTAATAGTGTCAGGGACTGGTTCTTGTGGATGGGGAGGGTCTCTATTTTAGCCAATATTGGTTGGTTATTCTCCCCATCTCGGCTCTATCTTTGTCTCTGTACATCCTTGTAGGGGGGACATATTTCAGGCTGAAGGTTGTGGCTGGGTTACTGTTCTTTTACATCCTCTGGGAGCCCTGCTTGGCTACAGGAAGTGGGCTCTTCAGTATCCATATCCCTACATTGCTTCCCTTTCTCCCCCTTTTACCATCCAGTTCCTTCCCTCCATCCACCTTTGATATCTATTTTATTTCCCCTTCTAAGAAGGATTGAACCATCCCCCCTTTGACCCTCTTTGTTATTTGGCTTTGTTGGTTCTGTGAATTATAAAGTGGTTATCCTGTCTTTTAAGGCTAATATCCACTTATAAATGGGTACATAGTATGTATGTCTTTTTGGGTCTGGGTTACCTGTCAGGATGATACTTTGTAGTTCCATTCATTTGCCTGCAAAATTCACAGTGTTCTTGTTTTTAGTAGCTGAATAGTATTCTGTTGTGTAAATAAACCACATTTTGTTTATCCATTCTTCATCCATACTTTTATTCACAAAATTATAAAATCATAATTGTATCATGTCCAAAATTTTCCCAATTTGAAAGATAAAGCATTGAATTATAAGGTACACCAATAAAGTCATATAGAAAAATCCAAAATTAGCTTTGTTTTCCATGTGTCATTTGGATTTCCAATCACAATAGCCCAATGACAATGCCTCTATTGGTATCAAATTGGAAATTAAAACATTAGTCACCACTCATAGAGGATCATGGCTGTTGTAATCTCAGTATTTGGGAGGCTGAAATAAGACTGTATTCTAGGTCAGCCTAGACTATAGAGTAGCATTCTATTTCAGAAAACAAATGAAAAGCAGACAATCAGTATTTGGATACATTTCACACAAACAAAGTTGGGTTATGTCTTAGTCAGGGATTCTATTCCTGCACAAACATCATGACCAAGAAGCAAGTTGGGGAAGAAGGGGTTTATTTAGCTTATTTCCACATTGCTGTTGATCACCAGAGGAAGTCAGGACTGGAACTCAAGGTCAGGAAGCAGGAGCTGACACAGAGGCCATGGAGAGATGTTTCTTACTGGCTTGCTTCCTTTGGCTTGCTCAGTCTGTTCTCTTATAGAACCCAAGACTTCCAGCCCAGGGATGGCACTACCCACAAGGGGCCCTACCCCCTTGATCTCTAATTGAGAAAATGCTCCACAGCTGGATCTCATGGAGGCACTTCCCCAACTGAAACTCCCTTTTCTGTGATAACTCCAGCCTGTGTCAAGTTGACACACAAAACCAGTCAGTACAGGTTAACTCAGGGATTTCAAATATCTGTGTAATCTATTGTAATCGACTGTAATCAAAAGTATGGAGTAGTCATTACACAACTCACAAACCATTAATTAATAAAAAATAATATCTTTGGAACTAGAGGACAATATACTAATATTGTCCAAATATATTAATTGAACAATTAATATGCTACTCTACTAACTGAAATAATCTGGACACAGAAGAATAACTGTCATATGATCTGTCTTGTATGATTCCAAAGCAGTCAACCTCAAAGAAGAAGAAAGTA
>JADRCC010524842.1:0-11027 GCA_019843855.1 Hylomyscus alleni
TTGAACATGGTCCAAATGTATTAACTAAAATAATTAATGTTTATACAAACTTAACCTAGACTAATATACCTGAGGTACAATAAATAAAAAAAATCTAAAATAATTACTATATTTTGCCAGAAATGAATGTTTCAAAGTTACTCTAACCATCATCTTATTTTGATGTAAATTATGCTCTTTGCAGTTTTGCCTTTAAAACACTGCATCCTGCACTGAAAGATTTTGAGGCATGAGCCTGTTATTTGCTGGGTAATAAAGGATTCACTCTTAATTGGCTTAATCAGTGTGGTTATCTGTATTTTTCTCTAGTGGATTTTCACAGTTCTTCTAGACAATATGGTCTCATTTGAGTTCTACCCACTCCTTGGAGTAGACTGTGACTCTCCCACAAGACTCAGGTCGAGAAAGACTTAACACACTCATTTTATCTAGAAAAGCTAACCTTCTGCTTGTTCCAAGGTGGAGACCAGAAATGACACAGACTTATATCAATTGAATAAATGATTCAATATTTATTATATATTATTCTTTGTATTCTGTAAAAATGTGAGCAAGAACAATAAAACCATGCAGAGATATGAAGAAACTGATATTCAGAGAGCTACCTGAATCGAGTGTTTGCTACCTGGAACTTTAGTCTGTTACTCTTTCAATTATATCAAACACTTTTTATATTACATGCCATATTACCAGCCTCTGTGACTTCAGATTCCAAATAATTTTAGCTCGTTGGAAACTGTTTGAAAATTATTATTATTTTTCCATTAAGTGAGGACATGTTGCAATAAGTAGCTATAATGTTAAGTAATAATGATATAATGATGCTAACCAGATAATTACCTTCTTTCAAGGCTGATTCACAGCCTGCCTCTTTATATGCCTTTCTACAACCCATGAGATGGATATTATTTACCTTTTATATGTGATGAAACTAACTAGGGCTCTGAGAGAACAAAGGACTTTGTTTGTCATACAGTTAATTGGAGGGAGTAATGGAGGCAGTACAGGCATCTGAGAAGGGAGGGCTTGTCATTTCTCTGGTGTGTTTCAGGCTCCTACTCACATTTTTTATTTCTTAAGATTAAATAAGGGGCTGAAGATTGTGCCTAATGGTGCATAGCACTAACACAAGTTCATAATAAGTTTAATTGACTGAGACAAACGGTTTCCACCCATTTCCCTAGTTCTTCTGTAGCTCCCCAACATATCTCTCTGGAGCACTCAGAGTCACACCACATCTTATACCTGCTTAAAAATAGTTGATTACACTCTGAGGTTTTACATACACCCATTAAGTAGTCCCTTCCTCCTATTCTAATATCACTTGATGATCTCAGTTCCATTAATGTAGCTTCAGTCCCCCATGCTATCACCTAGTCTTTCATAGAATCTCTCTCTGGTTCCTACATGCTCTTCTCACCTCTCTCTTTCACTGAGGACTTTATATCTCATGTTTACTGATCCTAAGAGCCCTTTCTTGTTTCTCTAGTCAGGTCAGCTTTTCTGGTTTCTTTGTGAACCTTGACCTTGGAAACCTTTATTGCTTCGTAAAGGAATTCTATTCAATACTGATCAGGGTCACTGTAACCCGAGTCACTTGTGACCATTTTTTTTCTAGTATTTTTTTTTTCCAACTCAGTCAAATTATGTGGCATACTAGATATGTATGTGCATGGTTTTATATCTTTCCTCTGTCATCAGAGCATAGCACGATTCTTTTTACTTACTCAGAGTTGAATACATTTTTGCTGAGTGAATGAATGCATGCCTGGATGAATGAATCAGCGTAATCACCATCATAGCTACCATCCTTCTCAGTCTGGCTTGACCTACAAATACTTTTCTCAACAGTTCCAACACTCTGGAACCACATATGTGGTTGAATAAAAAAAATGAGAGAGCAACAGCAAGCTGGGTGGCCAAGGAATTGGGAGCAGATCTGGAACCAGTTGAGGAATGAGAGATTACCAGAATATATTACATGAAGTTCTTGAAGAATTGATATAAATCGTATTAAAATATTTGTACTTTATGTAAAAATTTTAAGTTCAGATGGACATTATGTATTTTCAGGAAACTCTTGTACTAGCTTTTTCTGTAGCCTAGACTAATTTCATAGTAGGAGGTTCATGGTCCCATCCTATTCTTGCTGTTCAGTTTAAGTTTGAATGTTTTACTCTGTAGAGGAAGATCAATTCTTTGGAGGCTGTGCCTCAGGATGCTGTTTCTTGCGATCCATGAATTTACTCTGTACATGTGTCCCTGAAGAAGTCATCATGCTGCAATATCATTGCTTACTTAGCTTTTTAAAAAGAATAAATAAATATCTGTAATTTTAAAATGGCGGAATCATTTCCCCTCCATTTGCCTTTTCATTTTCCTTATTAGACTGTAAGATCCTCGAGGCAAAGCTTTTGAGTTGGTGCTCAGTGTATTGGTTAGATGAATAGATAATGTCTATTCTTAATCTAATTCTAAAACTAAATGGTGGCTTGTTTGTACTTGTTGAGTGAATTAGGTTTAAGAAGATCCACCAAATAAGCTAAGATCTTATCCATTGTGTGAGATAATGACTATTACCCGTGAAGAAATGTTAAAAAGTAATTATCTTCAAGCGTGCCGAACTGTTACCTCAGATTCTCACAGCTTCCAGTGAATGTGCTAGGTGCTTGGGGGAGATTCAATGGACCTTAAAAGAGATTGAGTCACAGGGATATTGTTGAAAATGCAGTGGTTAAGAGGGTAGGTCTCTGAAAGTTTGTGCTATATATTTCAAGAAGGTGATTTAGATTTCACTAGGAACCATGGGTATGATTATCTATTATTGATCTGTTTGTATCTGATATATATATATTTACATAGCATATTTGTATATGTATCCACATATTACATATGCAAATGTTTATAATTTTGGTGATATTACAATTCACAGATTGTAAAGTCAATCAACTTAAGATATAAAATTCAATGTCTTAGTGTTTTCACAAAACTATGTAATTATCATCCCAACATAATTTTAGAGCATTTTCATTATTTTGTGCTAAAATGCCCAGGAAGTGGCCTTCAGGATTTACATTCCTTCAAGTCTGCCTTTCAGTTACACTCAGCATGTACTTTCTTCTATTGGTTTCTCCTCCTTACCATCAGTAAAGTCCAGCTATGTTAAAGAGTGTATAAAAATCTCATTTCTTTTGTGATCTATTAATATTCTATTTTATGGGTAAACCACATGAAATTAGCCATCTACCAGTTCACATGTATATGAATTGTTCCTGCCTTTGACATACTGTAAAGCATGCTCCTGTGAAGCTTGCATGTACAGGTCTGTGAGCGTACAAGTGTGTTCACTCTCATCTTATTGGAAATGAGATTGGTGGTTCACAGAGAAACTCATTTAACTATTTGGAAAACTGCCAAACTGTTTTATCAGTGACTATGCTGCATATGTCTCCCTAGACTTGATTGAAGATTCTAATTTTTCTGTATCCACCAACACTTGTTATTTTCTGTTTTATTTTAATCATGTTAGTGAATGTGAAATATGGCTTTGGTTTACATTTCCATAAAGACTTATTATATTGAGGATCTTTCCTTGCATGTTTCAATCATTCATATAGCTCCTTTAAGAAATGTCTGTTTAAATTTGTTGTTCACATGTAAATGGCATTATTATTTGTTATTGAGTTATGATATATTTAAATATTAGAATTGCAAGTTTATTTTTTCAGATATATAATTACTACTTTTTAGTGGTAAAATTTGCAGCATAAAAATATTCAATTTTCGGTTGTACATGTAATTCAGTGGCAGAGTACCCAGCCAGCATGCTGGAAACCCTGAGTTTGATTTTCCCACACTAAAGTGCATATATATATATATATATATATATATATATATATATTTACATTTAATATGGAATACATATGACAATATATATAACAACCCAAAAATCCTGCCATAAAAAAGGTCTCAGTTTTTAATGAAGTCAACTTTTTCTGTTTTTCCTTCATTGCTTATACTCTTGATTTTATATCTGATAAATTAACACCGACTCTACAGAGATTTGTCTTTATATTTTCTTTTAAGAGTTTTATAATATTGGCTTTAATAGCCTATTTTAAGTAGCTTTTAATGTGCCATGAGAATGCTTGTCATCTAGTGAAGGAGCTATACATACCAACAAAGATGCACAACATTTGTTGGCCCTACAAAGAAAACTCTTGGGGGTTTTGAAGTGGCATATGCTATACTCTACACAGGGTGATGTTGAGAGTAGAGCTACATAAGGTTGATGGACATGTTGGCATCTGAGCTAAATGTGATGAGAATACTGGTAGATGTTTAGCATGGAGATTAGACATGGGCTAGTGATTGCAGAATGCTGGAAAGAGGAAAGACTCTGAGGAGTGGCAGCTAATGGTGCATCAACCTAGAAATGGACCAGTGTGAAGTCTAAGTAGCTATAGGCTTATTGGAAACAATACAACAATCTTTGCTGTTTTCTAAAGTTTTGAAAATTAGAAATTATTTGGTATTATTTATTTAAGCCAAGGATCTAAAAAAATATGGCTCATGCAGTGGGTTAGATTATATATCAACTTTCATAGCTTAGAGTCACCAGAGAAAAGGAAACCTTAACTCAGAAATTGTGTCTATCACGTGGGCCTGTGGTCATGTCTGTGAGGAATTGTTTTGATTGCTGATTAGTTTTGGAGGGCCTGCTGTGGGTGGTGCTATCCCTGCCGTCATAGGCTAAATAAGAAAACTATTTAAGAGTGAATTAGGGAGAAAGGCAACAAGTAACATTTCTCCATGATTGCTTTTTCATTTTTGGATTCAATTTCTGCTCTGACTTCCCTCAATAGTATATTGTGACCTGGAAGTATAAGCCAAATAAACCATTTCCTCCTCTCAATTGCTTTTGATCATGATGCTTTTCACAGCAACAATGATCAAACTAGGATACATAAAATTTTGATGACCAAAAATTTACTATAATTTAAAAGTCACTTGATTCAAAGGGGAGTTCAGAGTTGTATATAGTCAAACTACCTAATCTATTCCATCATTATATATAGTAAATATATACAATAAAATTTTATATTAGAATAGTAATTGATTCAATCCTATATTAGCCCTATAAAAGCTATATGAATAGGCTTTTGAAATGGATATGACAAGGTAGTCAGCTTTTAAAATGTCCAAACATTTTATAAGATTTTATGTAAATTAGCTTTTATTCGGCACACAAAATGTGCATATAACTCCATTTAGTTGAGGAAACATTATTAAATGTGCAAAATAGAAAAAGTGATAAATTGGAAGCATAATTATACTTTTGGTTTTCTTCTTCTTCTTCTTCTTCTTCTTCTTCTTCTTCTTCTTCTTCTTCTTCTTCTTCTTCTTCTTATTATTATTATTATTATTATTTTGGTTTTTTGAGACAGAGTTTCTCTTTATAGCCCTGGCTGTCCTGGAATTCACTCTGCAGACCAGGCTGGCCTCGAACTCAGAAATCAGCCTGCCACTGCCTCCCAAGTGCTGGGATTAAAGGTGTGCACTACCATTGCCTGGCCATATCATTATTTTTATACAGTCTATGATTATCAGTGTCAAACATCATGCCTATCTATCTGTAGCCCTCCATTCACATGTCCGTTCTGTGTTCTGAGAAGGAAACAGAACTGAGTTCTCATTTAAGTATAATCTTTTCTTTGCATCCGTATTCTAGTCCTTTGATGCTCATGGTTCTTCAGCTACTTAGTATTATGTCAGACAGTTTGATGCTTTATTTTTACCTATACCTTAGTTAACTTGAAGAAAAGATTAGAGATAATAAACTGACCTAATGAAGCTGGACTTGGGACAGAAGGATCAGTAGCACTCTTGTACCAGGCTAAATACATGGAGTTCTTAAATGGATGATGTCAAAGGATTCCACAATTTATGCGAAAAGATTGAAAGATAACTAAAGTAACAAATACAATCTCTGTTTCAGTACTGAGACCTACTGTCCTTCACTGTTACAGTGGTGGAGAGGAAGCTGAAACAGGAAGACTGGAAAATGATATTGCTAAGAAAGGAGATGAGTCTTTACTATGGAGACAGCCAACTGTTCAATGTGCAGAGAATAAGAGGTGGCCAAGTGCTCAGTTCTAACTGGGACGTGTTTATTATATCCCTTTCTAACAAGGCTCAGCGATCATATGGAAAGAAAGGACAGAAAGGTTGTAAGAACCGGAGAAGATAGTTAACCTCAGCAAAAACAGTATTTGCCAGACATGACAGCATAGTTAGGTTCGTACTGGAACCTAGAACACTATGCAAGAGATCTAGTCAAAATTCAGCTGCTGAGATAGCAAAAGTCAGCTTTCTTTAAGGATGCAGGTCTGAGGGCTTTTCCTTTCTCCAAGAGATGGTCCCATTTCCATACACATACAGGCAGCACTAAGTGGATTAAATCCATGCTAACATTTCCTTTTTGAAAAAAAAATCCAACTCAATTCGTTCTCGAGTTAGAAAGAACAATTTGCAAATTCATCTGGAATAACAACAACAACAACAACAACAACAACAACAACAACAACAAACCCCAGGAAAGCAAAAACTATTCTCAACAATAAAAGAACTTCTGGGGGAATCACCATCCCTGACCTAAAGCTGTATTACAGAGTAATCATGATAAAAACTGCATGGTATTGGTACAGTGACAGGAAGGTAGATCAATGGAACAGAATTAAAGACCCAGAAATGAAACCACACACCTATGGTCACTTGATCTTTGACAAAAGATCTAAAACCATGCAGTGGAAAAAGGACTGCACTTTCAACAAATGGTGGTGGATCAACTGGAGGTCAGCAAGTAGAAGAATGCAAACCAATCCATTCTTATCTTCTTGTACAAAGCTCAAGTCCAAGTGGATCAAGGAACTCCACATAAAACCAGATGCACCAAAACTAATAGAAAAGAAAGTGGGGAAGAGCCTCAAGCATATGGGCCCAGGGGAAAATTTCTTGAACAGAATACCAATGGCTTATACTCTAAAATTAAGAATTGACAAATAGGATCTCATAAAATTTCAAAGCTTCTGTGAGGCAACGGATACTGTCAATAGGACAAAATTGCAACCAACAGATTGGGAAAGATCTTTACCAACCTTACATCCAATAGTCGGCTAATGTCCAATATATACAAAGAACTCAAGAAGTTAAACTCCAAGGAATCAAATAACCCTATTAAAAATAGAGTACAGAGCTAAACAAAGAATTATCAACTGACGAACACCAAATGGCCGAGAAGCACCTAAAGAAATGTTCGATATCCTTAGTCATCAGGGAAATGCAAATCAAAATACCCTGAGATTCTACTTCACACCATTCAGAATGGCTAAAATCAAAAACTCAAGTGACAGTAGATGCTGGCACAGATGTGGAGAAAGAGGAACACTTTTTCCATTGTTGGTGGGATTGCAAGTTGGTACAACCACTCTGGAAATCAGTCTGGCGGTTCCTCAGAAAATTGGGCATACTACTACCTGAGGACCCAGCTGTACCACTCCTGGGTATAAACCCAGAAGATGCTCCAACAAATAATAAGGACACATGCTCCACTATATTCACAGCAGCCATATTTATAAAAGCCAGAAGCTGGAAAGAACCCAGATATCCCTTAAGAGAGGAATGGATACAGAAAATGTGGTACATTTACACAATGAAATACTACCCAGCTATTAAAAACAATTACTTCATGAAATTCTTAGACAAATGGATGGGACTAGGAAATATCATCCTGAGTGAGGTAATCCAATCACAAAAGAAGACACATGGTATGCACTTACTGATAAATGGATATTAACCCAGAAGCTTGGAATACCCAAGATATAGTTCACAGACCACATGAAGCTCAAGAAGGAAGACCAAAGTGTGGATACTTCCATCCTTCTTGGAAGGAGGATAAATAACCATGGTAGGAGTTAGAGATACAAAGTGTGGAGCAGAGACTGAAGGAAAGGCTCACCAGAGATTTCTACACTTGGGGATCCATCCCGTACACAGTTACCAAACCCAGACACTATTGTGGATGCCAACAAGTGCTTGCTGACAAGAGCCTGCGATAGCTGTCTCCTGAGAGGTTCTGCAAGTGCTTGACAAATACAGAGGTGGATGTTCTCAGCTAACTATTGAACCGAGCACAGGATTAAAAATGGAGGATCTAGAGAAAGGACCCAAGGAGCTGAAGGGGTTTGCATGTTCCCATGGAGGAACAACGATATGAACCAACCACAACCCCCAGAATTCCCAGGGACTAATCCACCAACCAAAAGGTACACAAGGAGGGATCCGTGGCTCCAGTTGCGTATGTAGCAGAGAATGGCTTTGTTGGACATCAATGGGAGGAGAGGTCCTTGGTCCTGTTAAGGCTCAATGCCCCAGTGTAAGGGAATGCCAGGACAGGGAAGCGGGAGTGGGTGTGTTGATGGGCAGGTAGAAGAGGGATGGAATAGGGGGTTTTTTGGAGGTGAATCCAACAAAATGGATGACATTTGAAATGTAAATGAAGAAAATATCTAATAAAAATTTTTCAAAAAAAAGAGATAGAACACCAAGTTGGGAAGAAAAGTTGTTGGTGCAATAGGGGAGCAAATGAAAGGGAGGGAATGGGGGGACTTGATCAAAACACATTATATACTTGTATGAATAACATAAAATATTTTTAAAGCATATCTTTGCAGCATACAACATGTCTACTTGACTGTCAGGATCACTAAGATGTCATTAAATGCTTTCCAGAATTGACAACTCAGAGTCCCGTTGCAATCCTGCAAAGCATCTGTAATAAAATATACAACATCTCTACTTATCTGCAGCTCAGGTAACATAATGCTTCTTGCTAGATAATGGGGCAATGAACACTTGTTTTGACATCCTCAAGCCTGAGGCCTCCAAAATAGCTTTGTCTCACAGTTATAAAATAATGATCTGTACCACAGAAGATTGTTTTTTTTTTTTTTTAAAAACCCTAAAATAAATTAATGAATTCTTCCTGGAAGTAACCTTTGCTTTTTAAATACATTTCTAAATCTAGCTATTGATTGCATCCCATCTTGTAGGAACTATTGTCGCTTTCAATATGGCCTTAATTCATTATCAATGCTCACTTATTATATCTCAACATGTAATGAAACAAATCAGTTTGTTTTCATACTGGTATTTAATGTCTTTTATCAAACAAATACAAGACATATACGCTAGACTTATGTGTCCATATGTTCATTTGAAAAAAAATCAGAAATAATGGTTTACTCTACAAGGGGAAATATATGTAGTGGCACAGTGTCAGTTTCTTGGATACAGAGTTTTCAAATACCACAACTTATTTTCCTTGTGAAAACTGCAGTTAGGATGGAAGACAGGAATGCAAATGATCATAACACATGATGATCTCAGTGACAGACATGCCTCAAGTGCTGCTGGAGTGCCAGGTGAATCATGGCCATCATGGCTTTGCAGTCAGAATCATTACTAAAGACTATCATTGGGAATTGTCTCAAACAGTGAGTAATAGTTCACATGTAGAAAGAGACGAAAAGGTGTTCTAGGAAGAAGAGAAGACACGTGCAAAAGCCTGCAACATGGACTATCAAGATACGTGAAAAGAGTGAAACTGCTTTACATGAGTTTGTTTGTAGTTGTGTGTCATGGTGGGTGAGTGGGAGTTAGTGATGCTGAGAGGGATATGAGTTCAAAAATGTAAAAAAGAGCCAGCTCTTGAAGGGTTTAGTATTTCTTGCTAAGGGATTTGTGTATTTTTTAAAATAGTAGACGATAGAAAATAAATTAAATATCATAAATTAAATAACATAAGTAGCTTTTATTTTATTACTTTATTAAAATCACTCTTGTGACTACATTCAGATAAAGCCTGAATGCAGAGAAAATAGTGAGACCATTGTACAAATAGGAAGACAAAAACCTGACCTATATGTAAGGAGTGCGGAAGGACATTAGCAGGTATGTGGGAGAGGAGTTCTGAAGCATGATGAAGGCTGCATAGGGATTGTGTGTTGGAGTAAACTAGAAAATGGAGCAAGTGTGACATTTACTATTTAACAATGAGACTATAAGAGGAAGATCTTTCCAGAGTCCCATGACCTATTTTTGACTATTAAAATGTTTAAGAGGAAAATCAATGATAAAACAAACAGTAACAATAAAAAATAAAATAATTTAAAACCAGAGATTGGAAGATCAAATTGAAGGTATGTGTATACATCACTTAGTATATGCATGCATGGAGTCAGAAGTTGTTCTTGGGATACAAATCTCATATTACTTCTCCTCTTGATGTAGGCTTTCTCATTGACCTTCTCTATTGTTCCTTCAGCACTGGGGCTACAAGCATGTAGTACCACATTTGGTTTTTTATTTGAGTGCTAATCCAAAGTCCTATTCTCATTCTTATATAGCGAATGTTTTACTCACTGAACCATATCCCCTGTCCTGGACCCGTTTAGTTTGAAGATGCTGCAGATAAAGAAGATCACTAAACCTTGTTAGAACAAGGTAATACTCCACATTTATCATTGCCTTCAAACAATCTCAGCACTAATTCTAGTACTTTGTACTAGACAATGACAACTTTGTATGTGTATGTATGTTGTATTTGTGTTTATGTGTTTGTGTAATTCTGTGCACGTTCCAGGGGTTAATGGAGTGCTTTTCTCCATCACTCGAAACCTACATTTTTTTTGAGACAGGATCTCTTACTAAACCTGGAGTTTACAATAAGTTAGGCTGATGGTCCTACACACCTCACATATCTTTTTGTTTTTTCCTTCTTATGGTTGATATTACAGAAGCAAACAACAATGCTTAGACTTTTAAGTGAAAATGCTGTGAATCATAACCTTGGTCTCAATGTGTGGCAGGCGTGTTACAGACTAAGGCATTCCTCTAACTCCACCAATGAAAACTTTACTTTTAGAAATTTATACAAAGGAGGAAGAATGTCAGGAGTTTATTATTTT
>JADRCC010524872.1:0-10010 GCA_019843855.1 Hylomyscus alleni
GGGGACACATTCCACAGGACAGACCAACCATTGCCCACCTTCAGACAAAGGAAGTCCTTGCCACCTCATTCCCTGAAGGCCAATCAGTTTAAAAAGTCACATTGTTCTGCCAATCTCAATGTGCCTAATGGCTGTTGCTCTGAAAACTGTATAAAAGCTCACTGAACAAGCTATGTGGGGTCGCTGCCTCTCCTTCGGGTCTGGGACGACCCCAGTGCACTGGAACAATAAATTCCTCTCGCTTTTTGCATTGATCCCGGCTCCACATGCTTCACTCAGAGGGTCTCCAGTAAGCTAAGGTTTGTCAGAGTTTTACAATTACAGCCTGTCTCGATCCTTGTTTTAGTTTGGGGTTTGAGCTTTTGGTTTTTATGCAGTGAAAGTTCTAGTTAGCATCAAGTTAAGGCTCTCCTTTCCCTAAGCTGGAAGTTCTCCAGTCTTCACCATAAGGCATCTTCAATCCCATTATTACTGAGCACTGGCATCTCCATGGAGATATCAACAATGGAATATAAAAGTACCAATTGCTGGCCTTTGTATGGATAGTATATTTTCCAGCGACCTAGCCCTTGAATGAAGTTCTTATGATCCCTGCATCTGTGTGGCAGGAGATACACACAGCCAAGAACAAGAACAACAGCTGTACTTCCTCTGTGTATGATGCTGTGATTAAAAACAAAGACAAATCAAGAACTATGAGGACGTAGCACTAAGTCCCTAGGCAAATGCAAAGAGTAATAAGAAAACAAAGAGATCTCTCATCTACCAAGCCAGGCATCGTCCTAAGCCCTTCAGTATATGAATGCACTATGGTTTTAATACCATAGTCATAGGGAAGTCAGAAACCTTTAAATAAATTTTTCTGTCAGTAATATGGGCCCAAATTCATTAATGGGGTTCTCTCCTGTTTGAGGGGGGAGTTGTAATTAAAGCAACCACACCAATTCCATTGAATGCTACTTCTTCAAGCTCTATCAGGCTTGTCAAGGGATCCCAATGAGGGCTGAGTCTTCACGCTCACGGACTGTTCCGAGTACTGGCCCAGTCACTTATGCTAGTGCCTTCCTCAGTACCTGCAGCTTGTGGGGCGACTTTCAGGTAAAGGGAATGAAGACCTTACATGACACCTGCATAAAGTAATTGCAGTGATTTAAATGATATATTTTTATTGTCAGTAATGCTTTTCTGTGGACTGAAGGGTGTTGTCTTTGGTGTCCAATCTGCCTCCTTATTTTGGTAACTCTTCCTCTACATCCTTCACCTGAGGAATTCTTAGTTTCGTGAGTCAGAACAGTCAGTTGCCATAGTCACCACGCTCTATGCAGTGGTGGACTTTGACTCACAGTGAGCCAGGTAGAGACTTACCTAGAATCATTGATTGCCACTGATGTAACATCTTTTTAGTTTAAGCCAAAAGTTCTAAGAGTGCCATTGCAGAGCTCTCTAGAATCCCCATACCCCTGAGACATGCCAAAGATGATTAATGAGCTGTTAATACAAAATCAAATAGACTTGCATGGAGTCTGATGCCTATCCAATACACTAGTCAATACTGTCACATTTATTCTAGGTTTTTAGAAACCTGTAATTGGCAAACTCTGAGCCAAATATGTTATTCCCTCATCCATTTATTCATTCAATCTTCTACACATTTCTTCAGTAGTTCCCTAGACTATAGCTGTGTCTCAGTGGGAACCCATAGAATTTTTTCTCTATGTGATAAGAAACCGAAAAGTGGGTCAGACTCTAGAATAAATATAATTCTTATCCTGATTGGATTTTTTTAAAGTCTTATATTTTAGAGGTGAGCTAAGGCTTTCTCAGATAAGATTTTATACTTCAAGATCATATAGAAATTAGAGTACTGAGAGAAATACCTATCCTACATCTAATATTTGAAAAATCTGAGTCCCACGCAAGCATGGTGCCACATGTCTATAATCCTGACCCCTGAGATAGGGAAATAGAAAAAAATTCAAGGTCATTATTGGGTACATAGCCATTTCAAGACCAGTTTGAGCTACACACAAGATGTCATCTCAAGCAATAATAATAGTCCAGGAGGAATTGGTTATTATTTTTTAGCTATAAAAAATACAGAGATGTACAAATAAGATAATTAAAACCACCCACGAGTCAACTGCTAAGAAGTAAACACTGTTAAAGTATTGGGACTCTTTATTTTGTAGGGAAGCACACAGTTCTGCACGTTGGAATTACCTCTGCCGATCAAGCAGTCCGTCCATTCCCCCTTTTCTGCCACCCCTATATTAGAAGCCTGCCTGGGATGTAACAAAGATGCTTCCACTGGAAATCCGAGCAAATGCTTTGCCATTCCTTCTCATTAGGCACACAGGTTCTGTCTAGCTGACAATCGTCAGTGGTCAATTGGTTCTGTTCAGCAGGAGATAATTAGAAAAGCTGCCTCAGCTGCTGCATGAGCAGTGGAAAATGGCACACGTGAAATTGCCCATCCCAGCAGAGCACAGAGGAGACACCAGAACCCTGCAACAGGGAAGCTGTGGTGCTCTGTAGGAGCTCCAGCCCTTTGTCCTCATGTGCAGAGGAAGTCAGCCATCTATTAATGTGCTCACGAATCGGTCCCTCAGAGACTGGCTTGTTGTTGCTCTCATAGAATTTAAAGACATGTGTTCCTGTTTAGATCAATCTAGAATCACCAACAACAAGCATGGCTTGCCAGCTGAGGACTGGGTAAATGAACCTCAGTGGAGAGTAAGCTGCTTCTCTTGACATCCAGCATCCTTATCATCCCATGGTCTTATTTGCCAGCCATGACTGCAAATGGCTAAACAAGTGAGATGCCAACGCTTTTAAATTCAGACTCCATTTTAGAGAACCTGACCTAAGTCTGAACTCAGGTAAACTAACAGACTGATACCTAGCATTAGTTTCTAAGTTGCCACCCCCCCAACCCCCAACAAAACCTGAGCCTAGCTCCTGTCTCTAGGCTAATCTCCAAGAAGAGCAGAGTTTACCAATGTCTCCAGGTTATTCCCCCAACAAACCTGTACCCCAGGTTACAAACCCACCCCTTGCCAAATGACCACCAATGCAGAGGAGGAGCAGTTTATGATATGACTCCCAGCACCAGCCAATTGTGTTAAAGGCCACAATAACGTTCCAATTAGATGCTTGCACATGTACTCCCTGCTTGCTGTTCACTATAAAGCCTTGCCCCATAGACACTCAGAGCTCCCCCACGACTAAATGTGATGGTGGTGCATTGGGGGATGGAGGAGCGAGCTAGCTAGAATAGAATAGACTCTGCTGTGAGCTGCATCAGATTGGCTCCTGCGTGTGTTTTTGCGGGATCACTAACATTTCACTGGCACAACACAAACTCTTTGGGTAGACCCCAGGCCTGGGTCCCTGAAGCTACTGCTGCTAAGTAAACCCTGTTTTGTAAAGATTAAAAGAGTTAATACAATAAAGTTTTTCTAACAGACCCTGGCCCCCCACAAAAAAGTGTTTAACCAATGTTATTCTATTTTCCAGAGCTGTGAGCATGAGCAGTAAGTGATCACATGTGTCTGTGTATCTGTTACATTAAAAAATAAAACTTTTAAAATAGAGTATATGTTGCTCAGATTGATCTGTTAACTCACAAGGCTGTTGCTCCTGCCTCAGTGTTCCCAGTAGCTGAGGTTGGAGGTGTATTCCCACTAGTTTACATGGTTTCAAACAAAGAACAAAATACAATAACCAAAAACATATAGTTTCCCCTGTAGGTCTTACAATCTTATTTACAATATCTGTTTTCTGTAATTATGGATATGTTTCTTTCTGAATGATTCATAACTCTAAGTGATTCCATTGGGATTTCTAGCCTTAAATCTGTATCTTCATCCTTATCCTGCATGGTATTGGGGAGAAGGCAGGCACCTGCCACTACATCCCAGGTGATGTGCGAGCGTGTGAAGCCTCATTTTATATGACACTGCTCCCTCTTGTGCATATGAAGAGCAACTGTAAAGACACTGGAAAGTGATCCAGGGGAAGCGGAGCTGGGAAGGCTTTTGGCAGACCTAAAAGGAACAAGAGCAGTGGGGAAAACACTCAGTATTTGTTGCTATTCACTCAGCCTGTGAGATCCCAGTGTGTAATAATGCTTGCTATGCAAGCCTGGTGAGCTGAGTTTTAGTCTGGAACCACATAAAAGATGGAAGGTGAGAACCAGCTCCATGAAGTTGTTCTCTGACCTCTACACATCAGCCATGACCCATGTATTAACCTGCACATATCATGCACACATGATAATGATACACTTTTAAAATTAAAATAACCAGTCAATTGAATCAGGGCAACAGATGGCACAGATGTTGAGATCAACAGAAAGAGACTTGGAAACAACTGTAACAATTAAATTAAGTAATCATTTAAGGAATTCTCAGGAAAAAAAGTTAATGGAATAGAGAAGCAGATGGAGAATGTTAGGAAATGTGTATACAATTTATCTAAGAAGTTAAGAGAAAAGGGATCAGAAAGAAATAGAAATACTAGAACTAAAAATAGAATATTGAAAATAAATGATTATTTTGCAGTAAAAGATTATTAATCAAGAAAAAGAATAGGATTAGGGAATTTGAAAACAACTGAATACAATTCACACAAACTGAAACAGAAAAGTTATTTTGAAAGAAACAAAATCTGAATTACTCATGAAATAATATCAAACATGCAACATTGTAAAAAGTAACTTTTATTCAACAGATGTAACTGTTGTCTCAGAGGCTTATTCTTGAATAAGCTCATCCTTTCTAGTTCTTGAGCTCTGGCTGACTGGTTTAACTCAGCTATCCTAGCTCAAAACTCCTCTACAAACTGACTGATTCAATCTGGCTTCTCTTAGATCTCACTAAATTTCTCTGCTTGGCCTTAAACTAACTCTGGCCATTTGTTCTAATATCCTGGCTCCCCCTTATTCTTTGGCTTCAACTGCCTCTGCTGACCTGCACTAAAGTGCAGGAACTCAGGGACAAACTCACTTCCACTGAACTGTACTCACTGCATTGACTCCCCACTGACTGACTCTCCCTGCACTCTTCTTAAACAGCTTCTCTCTCCTGTGCTGTTCTCATAAGAGTTGGGTATATTTTATACCTGACCAATTCTGTCAAATCTTTCCCTCATTCATCACTTTGTCTGCCCCTATCTTAGCCATCACTTTCAATCATGGCTGCTTCTGAAAGACCCTCGTAGGGAGACTCCCGCTCAAGTCCCGGGAGAACGTGCACCCAAGGAAACAAGAGAGACCATCTTGTTGCAAACGCATGAGGCAGTTTAATTACAGAGCTCCGGGCCAACACATATCTCCAACAGGAGACAGAGGTGTTGACCACGAGGCTCAGGAGTTAGGGGCTTATATAGGGGATGGATCTTGGGGAACAAAGGAATTGGTGTGGCTATACAGGATTGGCTGATTCAAACATTAACTATAGTACGTGCAGATCAGAGCATAGGAGAATTCCTAAGGGTGGTGCTATTCTGAGTGGCCTACTAGTTATGTCTAACAGCTTGTTTTTTGTTCAGGCCTTGCCCAGATATGTCCTTGGCCTGACCTACTATGGCTCTTTCAAACTTGTAATTTAGCTAGCACAGGCCTCAATTTTGATTTTTCCCTTACACTTCCTTCTAAAAACAATTTCACCTTAAAGGTATATGTACTAAAGTCGTGTCTGTATTCCAGCCAGAGAGATTAAAGGTGGGGACTGTGTCTGCATTCCCGCCAGGTCACATATCCCTAGGTCTTTGGATTAATCACTTGCCCAGAGCAGCCACCTTGCTGGATTAAAATTCCTCTACACAACATACTTGTTTTGTTTTGTTTTTTGCTTTTAGTGTGACAAGGAAACAACTAAATATAGTAAGAACATCCACCTGAAAAAATTTCTGTAAGTCCCCAGTCTTTGTACAGACAATCAAAAGCAGCAAGAAGCTCTCTGTTCCAGTTTGCTTTCCAATGCTGTGATCAACACCATGAGCCATAGCGACTTGGGGAGGAAAGAGTTTACTTAGCTCATACTCAGGATCACAGTTGATCATGAAGGGGAGTCAAGGCAAGAACTGAAGCAGAGGCCATGGAAGAGTGATGCTTACTGGTTTTCTCAGCCCACTTTACATAAGGCAGGGCTATCTGCCCAGCAGTGGCACCACCCATGGTTAGATGAGATCTCCCTCCCACATCAATCGTCAGCCAAGAAAATACCCCCACAGGCCTGACTTTAAGCTTTTTTAAAAAAAGTCTTTTGCCCTAAAGCGACAGCAGTAGTAATGAGATCTCAAGTCTCATGTAAACTAGGATCTAGAAGACAATGAAACAGCATCTTAAAATAGAAAAAAAAATTCCATCACACACTCTAGATCTAGAATAAAATCTTTCAAAGACTTAAGTAATGGAGTTATCTCATAAGATAAAAGTGGATGGAGTATACTGTGATCAGGAGAAATGATGAGAAAGTTCTTAGTGCTGCCAGATGCAACCTACATCTGCAGAGTAGAGAAGGACAATGAAAACAGCCAATCCCCAGAGGGTGGCTTTCCTGAAGCAAAAATGACGACATCGTCATGTGGTTCACTGTGCATCGAGAGACAGAAAGTATGAAAGTGGATAAAAGTGAAGGTGTTATACTGTTTTATACTGTAGAACTGGATTATACTGTTAATAGATTCTTATAGAACCTGAAAAATGTAATATAACGCAAAGCAGTGTATGATTGTCAGCATGCAGCATGAGTCAGCTTCCTGTTGCTGCAACAAAATACCAGATGTAAACAGGTTAAGAAGAGGAAAACAAAACAGGCCTGGAGAGATTGTTCAAAGGATAAGAGCACTGACTGATCATCCAGAGGTCCGGAGTTCCATTACCCACAACCACATGGTGGCTCACAACCATCTGTAGTGGGATCTGATGCCTTCTTCTGGTAAGTCTGAAGACAGCTGTAGTATATTCTAATACATAAAATAAATAAATAAAATTTTTAAAAAAGAAGAGGAAAATACATTTTGCCTCCCACTTTCTGAGGTTTCAACATGTGTTTGGCTGGCTCCACTGTTTCTGAGCTGTGGTGAGGTGAACTACCATAGCAGAAGTTGAGGGAAAGTTGATCCATACTTGACAGACAGAAGGAAAACAGAGAGAGAAGAAGGGATTAGGGGTAAGATATAAAGATAGACCCTCCCAATACATGCCTTCAATACTGTGTCCTCCATGTAAACCCTTAGTTAAGGGCCCTACCTTAAGGTATGTTAGCCATGAACTCATCAATTAATCTACTGGTGATATTAAGGTACAGAGATAATGACAACTTACACTCTCTGCATAACTCTCCATTTAAAATTTAAAAAGTAAACAAATAAAACAGCTACACAACATAAGCAGATGGAGAGATCGCCCAGTGGTTAGTGCTTGCACTGCACTTACAGATTTGTTCCCAGCAACCTCTCAACTTTTAACTCCAGCTCCAGGAACTCTTCTGGCCTCATCAGGCACCCATACTTACATACATACGCACATACACAATACTAAATAAGTCTAGAAAAGTGTGGGAAAACATGGGGTATAAAAGATGCTCCAGTTATTCAGTTTTTCTCTTTGAATAGCTGTAGAGAGCTGCGATGTGCCGTGCCCTGAGATGGCGCTGGCTTCCGACTTCCACTAGCCCGAAAGCAAGTGCTCTCTGAGATAAACAAGTCCTAAATTGGCTACACTTGCTGCCTCTGGCTGCTTCCGCATTGGGTGACCTATCTGCTGTTCCCACGTAGCCTGCAGGGGTTGGCGGGCACAAGGTATTTAGGTCTGTGGGCATTCCCCAGAAGGAGAAGCTAGAAGTAGAAGAAGAGTAGAAGCTTGTCTGTGGGCATTCCCCAGAAAAGAAAGGAATAAGCTTATAACACCAAGAAGCTAGCTAGAAGTAGAAGAGAAGAAGAAGCATGTAACAAGGTCCTGAATAAACCACTTAAGGAAGAGCTCGTGGTCGTGTCCTTCTTGCTGGTGGAGAGGGCCGCGGCAAATAGCAGGTAATAAAAGAATTGTCCTAATAACTCAGACAGATAATTGGGTATCTTGTGAAGGGACTAGAGTTCCATCTACAGATTTAGAATTCCATTTTGTAAGTTGCAATAAGTTATTTGTTATATACTAAAGGCCTGGTGTAACCAAACTGTACTCTTAGGAATATGAATATAGTTGATGATGGTTAGAGGTAAAAGAGGTTATAGTCAGGAGTGATAAGAACATACTTGTTTTGGGAAATATTTAAAAAGAACCGCCAAGTTCCCACATTCTATCTAGCTACTCTCTGCCCACCAACTCTCCAGTGGGGCTGGAGCTTCCCAGTTCCCTTCACTGCCACGCCAGCCCCATGCAACGACTGTCAACCCTGCAGTCAGCTGCCACAACACCCAGCAACCTGGAAGAAAAAAACTCTAGAAGCTTATAATTAATAAGTCAGATTTATGTATCAATAAATTCTCAATTCACAAGATGCCCACACAATAATTTCAGAGCCAATTGATGATGATACAAGCTGCCCACCTAGATCAGACAAATTATTCCAATTATTCTATCCCTGTATGATATTCACAACCACCTGTGGCTATTAAAACTATTTGGGATCAGTATCTTCCTCCTATCTCTCCACTCCATCTTGGCTTCTCTCTCTCCTCTGAGTCACTCCCTGTCCCTGCAACTCTTCATTCTGCCTCCCTTTTTCCTGTCCAATCATAGGCCTCCTGTTGCACTAATAGTTTAATGTAATCGGACAGGGAAAATTCTGCCACACATACTCACCTGGAGGATCATGCATGCCAGAGGGTAAACCAGGGTAATTGTTAGTGTCCTCTAGAAGAACAAAATTGATTTTATATATATATATATATATATATATATATATATACACACACATATACATATATAATTATATATATGTTAATTGTATATAATTATATATGTGTATATATACATCATATATATATAATTATATATATGTTGGTCAGTATACAGAATTGCACATCTGAGCAGTTTCAACCTGCTTCTGAAGGCCTAGAAGACTCCTGGAGGGCTGCTGGTCTCGGGTCACGTCAAAAGGCTTTGATGACAACAGCAGCAGCAACCTTATAAATGCAGATGCACTTATCAGCAAGGAGCAAGAACAGGTGAGCAAAAGCAGTACTGCTCTTCTCTTAGACCTTTTACATGTGGGCTGCCTCCAGAAGGGACTTCCCACTCTCAGGGAGAGTCTTTCCCCTCAGTTAATCCTTCCAAGAAATACCACTCCAGAAGGATTGTTCTAGAGACATGCCACTCACCTGATTCCAGATGACCGTTAAATTTATACTTAACCACCACAGGTGACTCTGGGGCAGCAGTTAGAGCCAGCTCTAGAATGATCCACCCAAGCATCCTCATACTACAGAATATTGCATGCTGACTACCCTCAGCGGCTCAACTGCAGCAGGCACTGAATGGAATGTAAAAGGAGGGGCATGTGGTAATTAAAGAGCTTTGTACTCAGTGAAAGTCAGAAAATACACTTTTCATAAAGGGATGCTACAGAGACTTGCCATCTCACAGATACTGCTCAGCCTATGGCAGCCAACTGGGCCAGACTTTGATCCAAGTGCAAGAGGAATACCGGCTTTGCAATCATAGTACGTTCTAAGTCAGACAGTAAGTATGCCCGACCATATATAAAGCTAGATACATCATTTCACCACCAGAGAAATCCAACTTTGGGTAACACTGTGCCCTTATCTTTAGAGTAAAAGTAGAAATGTTTACAAAGTAGACAATAGTCACAGACACACACACACAAGGAAGCAGTCCAGAGAGGTCAAGCACATCCTGTTAACAGGCAGAAGAGACTTGAGTTCAAAGGCAAGGCGCCAATACAGAGAGTTGGCAGCCAATGATCATAGGGTGAGACACAGAGAGAGATCCTCATCTCACAGTCTACTCAATGTGTTTGTTGGTTTTAGTGTATCAATGGCAA